>JAGDQP010009753.1:4526-41564 GCA_022664845.1 Lepisma saccharinum | reverse complement strand
GGGGCTGTGAGTTTGATCCCGAGGCTAAAGTGTTTAAATTAAAAAATGAAGATGATGGCAGCGCAAAATATTGTAATTGTTAAAAATAATTTAATTTCGTGGAATTTTTTCCGGGATTTCTGAGATTTCTGGGTTGGATTCCTAGACTAAAATATTGAAATTATAAATTCACTCCAGTAGGACACAGACGCGTTTTGAATGTTAATTTTTGTTCTAATTCGTTGATTAACAGTTATTGGTTAAAAAGTACGTTTAATTTGAATTTCAACAAATGTTTGATACCCCAGTAGCACATGCAGGTTGGTCGGTTATGGGATCCATATCGTTCCACATCGTAAATGCGGACGAGAGAGGGGCCTCACTTGAGACCACGTAGATCGATGTGGGATCGACATCGATTATCGGTATCACTAATTTACCTATTTTCTAAAACTATATTTTGCAAAGAATAAATCGATTTTTACAAACCTTTTTGTTCATAATGAATAAATTAAAATTAAAAATAGAGCATTCGTCATGGCATTATATTGATTCATGTCGTTAACCGATATCTATATTGAACAATGTCGGTCCATATGGGCAAACCGATGTTTATTCATGCAATGGTATATCCCTCTGGTGATAAAGTATAAAACTTCATGGTGTTGTCAACACGCGGCCAGCTTTGTTTGGTGACAAAGGAGTTGTTCATAATTTAAGCACGTTAAAGTGCAGAAATAATATGTCCTTCCACGAGAAGGACCCCAATAAAAGATAAAGTGTTAAAGTTAATTGTGTTTTTCCCAAGAATTCTTTGATCACTTTAAGTAAATATACAAACCAACAAGATTTATAGTAATATTAAGCTGGTTATCGTACGCCGTTAAAACCGGGAGACATTTTACACTTTTGTTTCGTTTGTACGGTGGAAAGTAGCGTATTTTCTCAAGCCCATGTGGTTGTTGAGATATTTTGAGATTGGAGATATTTTGATAAACTCTCGTATAGCTTTGTTGAGATATGTTGACAGTTGTGGATTTGAGATATTTTGACCAACCCTCGTATATGTGGGCCAAAATTTTTGTTTTGGACGTACTCTATGTTCTTTGTCCTGTCAAATTGCAAAATTGTGCAAAGTTTTGTTGAGATTTGTTGAAAATGGTGAATTTGCGATATTTTGACCAACCCTCATATATATGGGCCATTTTTTTTGTTTCGGGCGTACTCTACGTTCTTCGTCTTGTCAAATTACTAAGTTGTGCGAAGTTTCGTTGAGATATGTTGAAAATTGTGAATTTACCTTAGTTTGACCTATTCTCAACTATGATATATCATTGCTTATTTTATTGCTTTTTTTATTTTTTATTTATTTTTTTTTATTTAGTTTCTATTTTATTTTATTTTCTTATTTAAATAGTTTGTACAAGAAGGAAGAGGAAAAGGGCTTAATTTGATTTTGTAAGATAAAGGTAGTAGAAGCAGGAGAGAATTAAAAATTCACTTTTTGTAGTCGGTACGGGATTGGCTGGGAACTTCTGATAAGAGCCAATCAGGAACCACGGAACTGTCTCACTGAAGGTTGTGTTGTGTATATGATTTAGTGTGTCTGAGGAAGCCGAGTGTTTTGGTAGTCGGCGAAAACGTTTACAAAAAAAAAAAAAAAATGTAGTGCTTTGCTCAGCCATTATTTTATTTTACCTTTGACCTATTCTCGTATATATGATTAAAAATCGTGATTTCGGATATAGTCTATTCCAGTTCAAAGGTTTTTGTTAGATAACCCATTGTTATTATTAGGTTAGTTGGCAACATTGAACCTCCTTTAACCAGTTACAGGAAGATAAAGACAAAAATGTAATCTGATGACGTATTTCGAGCAGGCACTCCGCTCGAACAGTTCGAGCAATCGAAATCCATTCACGCTCGAAGTTGCTCGAAGTGGATTTTTGCCAGTTCTCCCACGTTTCGAGCGTGACTGCTTCGGGCTTCGGATTTCGAGCGCTCGAAATCCGCTCGTTGCACAGCTCTAGTGGTGAGAAAGCAGCGTACTTCGCATTTCTTGTTGCTGCCTTGTGGGAAGTGATGGTGAATTTCATGATGACTCCGCCCGGTAACGAAAACTGGAGCAATCTTTTCTATTTCAGCCGTCCAGCATATGTCTTTGAAACACGACGTTTCGTCACCCTGCGTGTTACCGCTCAAACTTAGCATTTTATGGATTTTATCATCTTCCCGTTTCTCTACAAGGCCTGCCTACATCTTACCCTACTCTGTGCTATTACACACTTCCTATCCTACCTAATGTATCGGTCAGCCTCCCTATAAACCCTGGAGCCGTTCGGGGAGTACTGGTTGAGACTTCTTTCTCCAGTTTAAATTTATTGAACCCTTGCAAAAAATAGTTTGTCATCATCTGTCAGTGCTTGCCACAAGCACAAGCAGTGCTTACAGCCTGTAGAAACGAACTCTGAATTTCCCAAACAGGAACACTTTCCATAGGCTGCTTGCCTAAAACACGTAAGTCGTCATTCTAAGTAATATATTTTTTTTCGACAAATACCGGCAAGGTACCTTTTTCGTCACTTGACATTAACATAGAAGTATATAAGAGACAACAGTATTTTGCGATTTCTTGAGAAGGGGTAGGAGGTGACCTCCACTAACTTTTGATAGGTTGTCTAAAGACCCAATTAACGTTTCCGGAAAACATCGGGATCTTAACGTTTTCGGAACTTATATGTATGAAGTCTGTGGTAGGAGACGTGAAACGTACTCCGGGAAATGCCAGCAATACTTTATTCGATATACTTTTTCATTTAATAATATTAAAGTACGTTCCATATAGAATCTCTAATTTCAGAGATTGCTATTAACATCTAAATCAATATCAAATTATGCGGACTTTCGTGCATATTAATACATTTAGAATATATAATATCCGATAAATTATCAAAAACACCACATTTGTACTTTTTAAAATAAATTAATATTATTTCCTCATCAATTACACACAATAATCAGAGGCAGCCCTATCTTTTGCGTGGCCCTGGGCAATGACGCTTCACGGACCCCCACGAAATCACAATAACCGAAACCCCGATATATGTATCTGCATACATACATACAAATGTGTGCGTTTATGTGTCGAAAAAATAAATGATTTTTTTTTAACGCAAAGCCTAACTTCGGGTAAATGTGATGCGGAAAAAATATATCGGGAATTGAGGTATTGATTTCAAGAAATAAAGTACAATATCGTATAATTAGGAAGCCTAAAATTACCTCCAACTAAAACAACAAGTAAAGCTTTACAATAGTAAAGGAAGTATTTTTATAGTAGTTAAAGACTAATTCTGCGACTTTTTTTTATTGCTAAAATCTTCAGTCAAATCGCTATAATCTAGAGTTGATACAATGTCGTTTTCTATAGATAGAAGAGGGGGAGAAGGTCTTGAGTTATGGTGTTTCTTAGAAAGGTCTTGATGAGCTTCAGCTTAGAAAAACTTCTCTCGGCAGACGCAACAGTAATGGGAATCATGGCTATTATTCTCAGTGCAATATAATTGTTCGGGTAAATTTCACACAGTCCGGTTTTTTACTATGCATTTATTTCGACACACACACACAAAAATCGGAGAGAAGCTAAAACGTAGCATCTACTCAACCAACTCTATGAACAACAAATTTTAATGTGAAAACAAACACTAAAATTGGTCATTTATTTGTATATGATAAAAGAACTACAACTGCAGTATTTTAGATGACTCCGAGCAGGCAAAAGTACTAATTAATTGTCGGTGGTGTGGGTGGAGCCTTTCTGGGCGCGGGGCCCAGGACGGTTGCCCGGTTCGCCCGTACCTAAGGCCGCCACTGACAATAATATTTAAGATTATTTGTTCTTGTATTCCTTTTCAATCTTCTTTCTTCATTTTAAGATAATACTTTTATTTCTTTTCCTTTCTTGCCTTTCACTAACAAGGTTTCCATAATTGTTTTGCACTAAATTATTTAAATTACGTGTATTGAAATAGTAGTTCATTTTGATAACAAGCAAATACATAGACCACAGAGAACACGAAACAAAGAAAATCACAATATCTATGTAACGGTAGTTGCGAGATCCGTTACATATGCCTCCTCGCTAAAAGAATGTTGAACATTTACTTACAAATGTTACAATTTTTCAAAACAATACATATTACAGTGATGTAGGCCTACTGCTTTCCTTTTTACAACATTTAAAAGATAGTTGAGGTCACATCCTACTTCTGCTCCAGAAATCACAAACTATTGTCGTCTCCCATATACTTCCATGTTAATTTCAAGTGCTAACAAATGTACCTTGTCGATGATTGGCGAAAACCAATGACAAAGTATTACTCAGGATTATACCATTTCATTTCCTATACCTTTCAATTGGTCGCGTTTTAGGCACGCAGAATATGCAAAGTGGGCATAAATGTTTTTGTCCCTGAAACATATAATAAGAAATTTGAAAGAGAAAAATTCGCGTACCACTCCCACTCACTCATACACACATTTTCACAAAACACAGGCATGCATGTATTAAAATTACCGAGCGGCTTTAGCTCAATCGGTAGTTTTCTTCATCTTCAGAAGATCCTGGGTTCGATCCATGCCAGCGACCATATCTACAGGATTTCTGTAGTCAAACCAAGCTAATGCCGGAATTGTACTTTCAAACAAGGTCTTGATCGACTTCCTTCTTACATTCTTTCGAGTACCCTATACCGACCTAAGCCAAAGACGTACATTAAATTCAATATATGTAAAATTGTAATACAAAAAAGTATCTTGAGAAACGTTACCTTGATACTGCTTACTCTGTTCATATAAAAAATGAGTTAATCTTCATTCATTTACAAAAGACAAAACACATACATTTTATTAATACTGTTAAAAGATCTTCATTTGTATTTTATAAACAAGTTTAACAAATATATTTTAATGAAGTAACTAATATTTATACGCTCATAACTTCGCACCCGTTTTCGGTGTGCGCAACTAAGTTTAGGAACCAATGGTCTACAAACAGGAATAAAAGGTACAGACTAGTAAGAGAGAGGATGAACCAAATTTCGGAAACCAATGATCTGCCAACAAAAATAAAAACTGCAAATACAGACAGGTGCGACTTATCGCAACAGCAGTAATAGAAACTGTGGAGCACTTGGAACAAGAGCTAAGAGGATGGGCGCCTTAAAAGGCGTTTTGGTCCTACAAGGTTCTTAAAGCAAAAAGCAATGTCGTTTTACAGTCTGCCAACGTCCTGTACTTTCTAAAATTAGCATTTTGTCTGATTTCATACGTTTTTACAATAAGAGATTTGATAAGATTCTTTTAATATGAAATTTAGTCACGTTTATCACTCTGCACACAAATGTTATACAGATCGTCTTGGAGTAACAATTTTACCTTCAAATATGAACAACCCTTCGATGTACGGGACTAGTAATTATATTCGAAGAACAGCGTGCAGTATTGCAAATTATAACTAATATTGGAGATTACATGTTTAAATAAATAAATGAACATTTAATATAGCATATTACTCAGAGTTTGCAACACTACATTCCGTGCTTTTGTCATCTCAAAAAATAAAACATTGTACCGGATTGGCAACACTGTCAATCCGATTACATCAAATTTAACCTTCCAATATCGACTACGTTGATACAAATTATTGCAATTCTGTGCAGATCTCGCTTGGATGGACAGGTGAAGTGAAAGTTTTCTTCTTCTAGCAGTAGAATCAGCTGTATGTAATCTTTTCCTTCACTGGAAGCGCATCACGACTGTCAACTGTCTGCACTCAGCTGCACGCACTCAAAAGCAGAGGACAGAAAGTTGTTGCACGTGGTTATTCTACTTGCACTAGCACCGACCACGCGAATAGCAGAAGTGCATTCAACACCGGTCACTCGAACGCACAAGTACAACTTGTAAGAACAAGGCGTATACACTATGCAGGGACGTATTTAGGGGGTTAGTCCGGGGGCTCTGGAACTCCCCTCCAAACTCAGAGTTTTCTTGGAAAATTAGTATAATTTCAGGGGTAATTATATTTATTTAACATAGACCGACATTTCATGCCCAGATACACCTTGTACTCCCCCGGAAGCTCGTGGACCCTCCCCAATCAACTTCTGGATACGGGCCTGGGCGTAAAGGAGTGACGGGGTTTTATTTGTCACTTTACTTTCTCTAAAAGTCTTTCTCCGGACGTAACAATCTTGAGGAGAGTAATCGAATGATTTTACTATTGTTCCACCCAGACGCCGTTTTTTCTGCATTCGTCCTCGTCCAGCTCCTAACCTCGCGCACAGGTCGATGACCAGGGCGGCCTCAGATGAGTGCAGAAAATTAACTAATAGTAAAACCAAACTTTCGAACACTTTAACGTAATATCAACTTCAGTCTTCAGATCGACTGTATACATGAAGCGCTTACGACTTTGTCACCTTAGTACTGTATTACTCTCAACTCGCTATTAGACTTTAATCGACTAACGGCCTTATTACCCGCCAAAGATATTTTCATTGCAAACCACATTAATGCTTTCCCTCATTAATACTCTGCCTCTGATTTGCATCTACGATCAGGGAGCTACTTCAATACAACACAAACGCATCAAATGATAATAATGAATATATATTTTGAACAAATAATACAGAATAGTCTTCTTGACGGCTATGACGTGGGAATGTAAGGTACTGGGCTATCTTACGGCAAACGATTTAACTCAACTTTCCCCCACGAGACCTATTAAGTCACAATGCAATATCGGGATTTGACAACGTATCGTTTCTCTCTACAAATTCGGGATTGAACCTATGACCATACGAAACAGGTATACGAGTCTAGAGCGTAGTCACTGAAACAAATTATAACCATCAACCGAAAACCTACTTTCAAATATACTTGCTAATTCTTTAGTGAAGAATCTCGTGTTAACTTCGTCTTTCTATCAAACATAAAAGTTACCTTTTTTGCTTTCATCCTTGTCCAGCCCCTAACCTCGCGCACAGGTCGAAGTCCAGGGCGGCCTTAGATGAAAGTAAAAAACTGGAAGTGATAAGTGGCATGATAAATCAGAAATACAGACTCCGGTCCGAATTTAATTCTACTAGGCTCAAAAACTTGCTAGCTCTTAATAAACTTACTATTCAATGCAAACTTCAGGTTTCGACTTACGAAAAAAAAGTTCTCTCAAAACTTAGCTTTGCTCAAGGATTCTGCAATTACGACAACTGAATTGAAAACAATAAAATCGGAGTAGGCAACGTGATATCTTGACTTGTACTACTCGCGACAGGCAGCTCGAAAACTAAGTCAAAGATCTGCATCACAACTTCATCTCAACGAATGATAGTTTCAACTACAAGATGCCTACACATTGTTATGTGTTCGTCCCAGCTTCATCACCCGTTCATTGGTAGGGCAGCAAGACTGTGCTCTTGTCGTTGCTGGAGTTAGACTGTTCGCTCGTTCATTGCTGAAGGTAGACTGTGTTCCAATGGCGCGAAACAGCCTCTTTAAATAGCCCTGGTCCCCAACCGCCGCGTATTCAAAAATACAAAGGATCTCCCATCCTCCGAAACCTACAAGCCCAGCACCTTATGAGAAAATCGGTCAGGCTCCCCGCTCTCCTCTCTGCTTCTGCATCTGGAAGTAAAGCAAGAATGCAAATAAATAGTTCCCTCTCTCTCACTTTCACTTCGAGTCTATTGTCCTTGCTTGGCTAATTTTCCAGCCACTTTCCTTGTTTGATACAGAACTAGAGGGGTTTAAAATTTAGCATAGCACCCTTCAAATACATACATAGAAATGGAATGAAATTGTACATATAATTATGTACACATACAGGGTAACTATAATATAACCTTGGCCAAGGAAAAGAGAAAAAAATATATAAATATAATTATATAACATAGATTAATTAACACAATATCAAAAGTTAGTATGCAAATAGTTTAATACTTCCAGATTAATAATTCATTCGGAAATGACCCAAAGCCTTGGTGTCAGGAGTAAAATGGCAAAGTGTCTCATTGGCTAAAAATGACATTCCAAGAGCGGGAGAAGTGGATTTCGATTCGGAAACGTATATATTATACGTGACTCTACTGAAAATCGGGACATACTGATTGGAAGGGAATGCAGATATTCTTAGCGAGTAGGACTCATTTACTTCAATACTTCACAGGTACAAATAACGTTTGTTAAATAGTACAATAAAAAAATGCGGTAACGTGCGAAACCACGCATTCAGCGGGGACACAGAGATATTAACATATAAATCCTTCCCAGCATGATTAACGAAGCTCTCCATAAAATAAAGTTTCGGTGAAACAAATAGTGAGAATTTCACATTTGGAGTTATCTACACTGAACGTCGTACTTTTGTGTCGTCCCCCGGGAAGACAGCCGAGATTTGTAATGAAATCAGAGAGGGTCCTGAGTCACCAAGCAGAGAACATCATTTCCAGAGAGAGAAAGAGAGACAAAAAAGAAAGGAGAGCACTTCTCTCACGAATCTTGATGGGAATTTGAGCCTATTGAGTTAATGTACAGGTGGTGAGAACGGACATGTGGTTTACACATGCGTGTAGGTGTTTGTACGTGCTCCCACTTTTTATATGATAAGGGAGGAATTAAAATCTCTTTTTCAGCTCTTGGCCTTGGAGCCCTCCTTCTAGATCATGAAAATGGAGCAGAAGTAATAAAAGAGAGATTCTCTACCGGACAAAGCCAGGAGAAAATTGTTGAGATACCACAAGTAGATACATTTACTGACACTACAGAATAAAAATAAAACTTATTTTACACACTTTGTACAATCTATCTATCTGTAATAAATTACACTATTTCTTTTTAAGGCGTAACTCCAACCTTAATGACCAGAGCCGCATTCTTCATAAATATATTATCTATGTTCCACGTATAATACTGATCTACCAGTCTTGTTCTATTCACAAAGTCTTATTAACTTCATGTACTAATCATATACTTTTTTCCGAATACAATCTTAACTCAGGTTTCCACTGATAACCTTACACAATGTTTTTAATCGTTCCTTGCTTCCTAAAAGGTTATCCCCTGAAAAGTATTTACAATTACTATTTATTTAACATCCACTAACACCAATAGTATATTATTGAATCAACAACAATTGAATTGAATTTATTTTAAGGCCTTTGGCTCAAGCCGCTCAACAATAACAATCTACAAATATAATAGAATCAAGCAACTAATCTGATAAAATAGAAACAGAATACAATCAAACAACAAATGAATCTAACAAAATAGAAACATGTTATTATCAAATAACAACTAATCTAACAAAATAGAAACATCATACAAGCAAACAACATACTAATCTAACAAATACTGTATAAACATAATAGAATAAAATATATTAATCTAACAAAATAAAAATATAAAACAAACAGAAAACTAATCCAAGAAAATAGGAAAAATAATGGATTGTAAAATCTTGTCTACCAAAACAGAAATAATACAATCGAACAACAATCTAATTTATCAAAATAAGAAAACTATAATAAATATAATCTTTAAGCAATCCTTTCCAGAACATATTGCCTATCATTTACACATTGAACCGTATCTTTCCTTAAGAACATCAATGCTAAAATTCACCAGGTTTTGTGTTCAATATATGTAGTGCAAAATAAGTGTAGAGTTATTTTCATAAAAGTTGCTTTTTGAACATTCCTTGTACACTTTGTTCTTCAACACTGTTTTGAAACACTTCTTTACTCTTAAGAGAAAACATATTCCGAACATTTTTCTGTACAAATATGGTTCACAATATGTCCTGATACAGAAATTTAACACTAAAGAGCTTTCTCATGTTCGTATAGACTTTCTTCTTCAATACATAGGGTGAAAAGTAACAATTTTAACCTATTCATCTTGGCTCAATTCCTTAAAACAATGGACTTAGCTAAACTATGACGTAATTGTCGTAACTTTCGTTACGTTACTATGGCAACCGCACGGAACTTGTCCAAACAGAGGGACTGCTGACGTAGGAGACAGCTATATTACAAAATTTAATGGCATTTATATATATTTATGAGTTTTGCATGCTTTGTAATAGGAATAGGAGTATGGAAATCGTACAAGTCTATGCTTTAACAACGACACATCCGGAGGAGGAAGTCGGAAGATCTAAATGAGGAGATCCTGAGGATTTCGGATAATAGCAAATTACACCATGAAATTGTAATGGGAAACTTCAATCCAAAAGTAGGAACTAGCCTGTAAGCGGAGTGGCGATATGAAAGTGGGTAACTTTGGATTTGGCAAAAGGAATCACAGGACAGATTGATTAGTACAATTTTCAGAAGTCAATAAATATTTCATTTCGAATACATTTTTCAAGAAAAAACCTTCACAGGAAGTAGACATGGAAAGGCCCAAATAGAGTTAAAAAGGAAATATATTATGTTCTGTGGAACAATCAGGAAATAAATCAAGATATGTCTGTTCTGAACAATGTCAAAAATCTTGTGTGATCATAGATGGGGATGTGTAAGTTGAAACTAAAAACAACACTAGGAAGGATAAAGTTTATCAGAGGAAAGCCGAGAATGTCAGATTTAGCAAATCTATCAATTTATATCAATAGAGATGAGCATGATGGAAATAACTAGGAGAGACAGGAAGACAAATGACTTGATTCGATTTCAAAAGTAGAAAATGTGATTTTGTGTGCGAAGAATATGAAATTAACACGGGCCGGTCACATAGACATACTTACGCAACACAGTGAAAAACGGTTTGTTAGCATTGAGAAAAAGTTCTTATCTGTGCACTGAGAAACAATTTTCTTTGAAATGAGATATCAGGATTCTCATTTAATTGAAAATGAGAACATTCTGGTTTGGAAATAAGGTCACTGAGCTTATCTTCAAACCGGCATGATCTCAATTTAAATTAAATGAGAACGCTGATATCTAATTTCTAAAAAAAAAAAAAATGTTTCTCAGTGCACAGATAAGAACTTTTTCTCAATTTTAAGAAACCATTCTTTACTATGCAGACGAACAGATGCAAGATGGACGACAAATGTTGTGTATTGGATTCCCAGAGAGAAGAGACGACTCAGAAGACAATGAAATGCAAAATCAATGAAATAAGCGTTTTTCAGGAAGTACGTGGATAAGGACAACAGGTGACTGTGATTTGTAGATAACATGGGAGAGGTCTTCATCCAGCAATGGGTTGAAAATTGTTGCATATGATACATATCGCCAGTCTTCTGTTACCTTTTAATTTGAACGACCTCATGTCTAGTTTTTGTTTTTAATTTGTTTAAGTTTTCAAGACGCATCTTACTTTCCTTTCATTAGATGGAAAATAAATTGAGAAAAAATCTTTACCAAGTTTGGCTTGGATTCGGGTAGGTCTGTCATTTTGGTGGAAATTAAGTTAAAAGAATCAAATGAATCTCTTTGCGGTGGGTCCCTCTCACTCATCTTCTCATTTTGGGTGTTGGCCTGCTCTGCATGCTAATTCATCGGACAGGACGGACCGACAGGGCGTTGCGAAAAGTGAGTCATTAAAGAAATTGACATCGCAATCAAGAGAGATTGTACAAGGAGTGAAACGCTTTGTATAATGTAGTTAATCGGGTTTCTCAAATGATAAGACTTAATGACTGCGATGAAATGATGAAGTATGGTGGTGGCTGAATGAATCTATCTCACTCCCTTTACATCTTTCTTTGCCTCCATGATGAGCAAGTTCTCTCGATGATGCAATCGTTATTAATGTGGCGACGTAATTTAGATGAAGGCTTTTATTTTACTTGAAGATCGACTCGTGTTTAAAAGGGAAACGTTGAAGATTTCACGACGAAATAGTTAAAGCCAATTTGGATGTTGTAAAATTTGGCAGATAGGAAATAAAATGAGTTTCTAAAGTATTAGCGAAACTTCAAGTATTGTATTTGGCTATAATGGCTTTTAGGCATCTTTGGTTCAGACCGGGATGGTTAAAGAAGGGGGGTATGGAAAGGAAGTTGATCAGGGCTTAGTTTGAAGATATCATCCCGCACTAGTTTGGTATGACTGAGGGAAAAACCTCGATCTTCCGAATCCTTGACCTTCCGAATGCGAGACCGACATTCTACCAACTGAGCTACGGCTGTTTGGTATAGGTTCACTGTATTTTAAGGTATGCGGTATGTTTATTGGGTCATAGTATCGAGGATCGGGCCTGAGCCATATATGCCTATAGGCCATGAATAAATTCAGTTCACAGTCGAGGGTCTGAAGACAGTCTATGTATGTTATGTTCGAAAACATTGACCCTTGCCTATGCAATATGCAAAACAGTGTACGTGCTTAAGTGAACAAATAGATAAAAAGAACCAGTACTTCCTTGGGTATTTTAGTCATTATGGATGTAACTTTTTTTTTTTTTAGTTTTCGTTGTAACTTAGTTTAAATGTTCTTATGGATTGAATGAGGTGGTACCCAGGAGCCGAATGATAGATCTTCTGGAGTTCCGAATGCACCTTAATGCTGGATTGCATCGTAACAAATGACATAGTATCTCGACAAATAATAACGAAAGGTGTGTCAGCATAACGAAACACAATCAACAATATTTGTGAGGATTTCAAACTATACATATTGCTGTGTGTGACGTCGTCTCTCTTCACTGAACGGCGGGTCGCACGCAGCTAGTGATTCCGCCAGTCTTCCTCCCTGTGGGGGGTATCACCTCTCAAATGCTTGAGAACACCCGAAGCTTTAATATTTTTACGGTCAAAAATCGATAGAAACCGTGCAAAATTCCACTTGCATCCCCCAAATTGAAAATCCTGGCGGAATCCCTGCACACGGCACTCTTCTTCTTCCTTCACCTTTAGTGATTCTTCTGAATTTGGTTTGGGAAAGTTTATCCTGCAGACCATACCTTGTGCCTTGATTCCCTTACCATGTTAGGTTTGTCAGACATGAATATAAAGAAAGAAAAGAATAGCTTTACAAGAAGGAAGAGTCCTTTATTTATAATTTCCTTGACGGAGTCTGAAGACTTCATGTAACTACCTCTATGAGTTGGTTTTATGTGAATATTGCGATAGTCTTTATTGCCAGTAAGTATATTTTTTTCCCTGGGTATCTAAGATCTAGAGATGGACTTCTCTCTCAAGCTACTTTCGTCCTTGGTCATTAGTATGTTTGTGTCAATGGCGTACAAAAGTCTTTTTGGGTAAGTTCATGGTGAGGAATGGAGGTAAGTATAATAAGGGTGAGTTGTTAAGAAAATTTGTCTACGGAAACTTGGCCGTCCGTAGAGAAGTGGCCAAGTTTCATTCGTTCATTTTGTAGTATTTTTTTTATATTCTAGGTTTGATTACTTGTTATAATACGAGGGCAAGTCAAGAAAGACTTGGACTGATTTTTTTCCCGGCAGTTCTGTTAACGCTGGAGCTTCATAGTTTGGCATACAAGTAGGGTGGGTCTTGCTGTGCATATATATAAAATGTTGTTAAGGAATCATTGCATGTTTGGTAACCACGACTTTTTATTGCAGGTGATGTACTGCGCCGCCTCTAGAAGTCGCCTGTAGAAGAAATGGAGTCATTACGAGAAGAACAATTTGCAGCTATACGGTTCTGCTATCGCCTGGGGAAAAGTGCAACAGAAACTCTAGGAATGTTGACAGCAGCCTACAAAGATGACGCTCTGCCACGAAGTACCGTGTTCTGGTGGTTCAAAGAGTTTAAAGATGGCCGAATGACAATCACGAAAGCTGGTGGACCAGGTGTATCAGCGTCAGCTGTTACTGAGGTGAACATTAACACACGGCAGCAGTCATTGTTAGAGAAGATCGCCGCATCAGTATCGACGATCTGGCAGCCGCACTACGCATATCTCATGGCAGTGCCTTCAAAATTTTGCATGACCACCTCCACATGAGCCGAGTGTGTGCGCGATGGATTCCGCGACTCCTGACACCAGAGCAGAAGGCCGTTCGAGTGGAGACTTGCAGGGAGCTTTTGCAAAGGTTTGAGGATGGTGGAGACGCCTATGTGGAGTCAATTGTCACCGGCGATGAGTCATGGCTTCATCATTTCGATCCTGAGGGCAAGCAAGCCAGTACGCAGTGGAAGACACCAGGTTCGCCCACACCAAAAAAGGCAAAGGTTGTGAAGTTCGCAGGCAAGGTGATGGTGATCACGTTCTTTGATCATCTTGGTATGGTGTATCAGCATGCTGTTCCCTCCGGCACTACTGTAACTGCACCATATTACGTGTCAGTCATTCAGACCTTACGGCAGCACATTGCGAAGAAACGACCAAACCTTCGCAATGGCGGCTGGAGACTCCACCTTGACAACGCGAGACCACACGTGGCACATGCTGTCCTCGAATACCTACATCAGCACAATATCAACTGTGTGCCACACCCACCGTATAGCCCAGATCTCGCACCGTGCGACTTTTTTCTATTCCCTGCCCTAAAATCCAGACTGCGTGGACGCCGCTTCTCCGATAATTCCGAGATTCTGAAGGCATCGGAGGCGGTTTTGAAGGACCTCTCAAAGAATGGCCTGCGACACGTGTTTGAGGACTGGAAGACTCGAATGAAAAAGTGCATTCAAGTGGGCGGGGACTACTTTGAAAAGGATCATGTGCCTGTTGCTGAGTAATAATTAATTGCCTAGAAAAAAAAATCAGTCCAAGTCTTTCTTGACTTGCCCTCGTATCTAAAGTTAGAAGATTTTCTTGGAAGGTAATTGGGTGAAATTTTGAAGTACCAAACTTGTTTTTGTCTATATTATGTGTTAAAATTTTGTTCTCTTGTTCTTTGAGAAAATATTTCTTTTTTTTTTTTAGATTTTCCAGAAATTGGTTGAGTGGAGTCAATCCAGATGTCGTGTATAGAGTAAATCGGTGCTGTCCTTCCAGAGTCTAAATGCAAAGCGAATGTCTTTCAACCTTTAATAGAGGTGCTATATGTCTGTTTCAGAATTAAAGAATTGGAAACCATAAGTAAATAATCACTCTAATTATTGATTTGTATAAATGCATCTTTGTTTTGGGTGGAAGTTGGTAATTGTAGATAATTGCTCTGAGGGAAGAGTGTGCTTGTAAACCTTGTTTTCGTCTAAATCGAATATTATTTTTGAATGATATTCTCTCATCAAGAAGAACCCCAAGTATTTTGCAGTTTTGACAAGTTTGATCCTGGTATTTTTAATAGTTACAAATTTACTTTTATCTTTGACTAAGTTGAGTTCTGAATGATAAAATGAGTTGAGTTTTATTTTCGCTAATAGTAAGGATCCAAGTGTCGCACCATTGAACAAATTCAGCATTGATTTTTTTTTCTAAGTTTTTAATGACATCTTTCGAGGATCTGGCAGTGGTCCAATAGGCCATATCATCTGCAAATAAACCTAATTTTGTGCAGTCTTCAATAGGAGTGGGGGTGTCGTTGACATAAATTAAATAGAGTATGGGACTCATGGCCGAACCTTGTGGTACGCCTCTTTTAATTGAGATATCTTTACTGAGATACTGATAAATTTTGATTTGTGTTGTTCTGTCTCCCAAAAAGTTTGATATCCATCTTATGTAGGTGGTAGGTAGTTGCATTCTGAATATTTTAAATAGTAAATCCATCATACCAAAAGCTGTCGAAGGCACTGATCAAATCCATAAAAAATCGCCTGCACTTTAAATTTTTTATTTAATGAACGTTGTATATCAGTGGTGAATCTCAGAAACTGTTCTATTGTTGAAATTCTACTTCTAAAACCTGCTTGATTAAATGAAAGTTGATTTGTTTCTTCAAGATATTCTGAAAGTCTATGCGTCAGGATAGTTTCACAAATGTTGGAGATATTGCTTGTTAATGAGATTGGACGATGGTTATCAGAGTTTGTGCTGCTTTTCTTAGTTGACGGATTGCCTTTTTCCATTGAATAGGTACATATCCAGTTTTGAGTGTAGCGTTATAGAGAGTAGTCAAAACGGTGAGGAGAGATTTCTGAAGTATTAAGGATACGGGATGCCATCATGTCCTGGAGATGTTTTTCTTCTTTTTAAGTACCTCTTCATCTTGAATTGTGACATCTTCGTGGTGAGCTATGATTTGTTTAATGGTATTAGTGGTTTGGATAACTTCTGTTTGAATGTCATTGGTATGGTAGATAACATGTTCACTGTATTTTTCATTATATTTTAGATAAAATAGATTTAATAGGATGTCTTTTGAAGTGATATCAATATTGTCAATTTTATGTGGAAACGACCTTTTGTGAGATTTTTTCTGTTTGCCAATCATCCTCCAAAAGATCCGAGGGTCGTTTTTGTAAGTTTCAGTGAGATTGGAAATGACTTCTTCATATTTTTGTTCCCTAAATTTGCCAATTTCGTTTTTGATTTCCTTATATAATTTGTTAATGTTAGTTTTTAGAATGTCTCCTCCCTGTTGGTGGTACCTTCTTGTAAAAGCTCTCTTTAAGTTTAATCAGCGTGGGAATTGTTGTTATTGTCCGGCAGTTGTTCAATATTGGGAATGAGTTTACTTACAGGAATCGAAGAGTCAGCAGTTTGTTTTATTATATCAATTATAGTTTGATTTGAGATTTCAAGTTCCAATGGAGATTCAAAGGAGAACTGTTGTTGCTTAATGAAGGATTCGATGTTGTTTCGAAATGTTTCCAGTTCGCCTTTTTTAAATTTTTATAGGTTGATGTAAGATCATTTTTGTCTATTTGAGTATTGAATGTAAGGTATATTTCACTATGGTCGGAAGGTAAACTTTTGTTAACTTTAAAGCTGGAAAGTTTATTCATTAATGGTGGAGAAATCAAAACTTTGTCTGCGTCTGTTTCAGTTTGATTGACGATACGTGTAGGACCAACATTCAGGTTGATTAAGTGAGATTTGAGTAGAGATGTGTATAATGCCTTACCATTATCATCAGAAACTCTGGCACTCATCATTCTATATTGGCTATTTATGTCAGCTATTAACAGAAGATTTCTATTAATTTTCAAGCAGTTTGAGTAGAGGAAAGCTCAGTTTTATATCTCTTCTAGGATTATAAGGTGGCTATAATTATTGGATCTGTGGTAGTTGCTACAGAGATAAGTAACGGAGATGAATTTAAGTTATGTAATCTATCTGGTAGAGGAATTTCTTGGGAATCAAGAGAGTCATCAACGAGGATGGCTGTTCCACGTAGCTTCTTTACTATCTTTGCGAAAAAATTAATATCCTGGAGTAAATAAGCGTAATGAAGGTTTTAATTTTGTTTCATTAAGAATGATTATGTGTACTTTTTCGTCTTTGGCCAATTGCAATGTTTCTTTAATCTTTTTTCCGAATTCCATTGATTTTAATAAATATAATTTTTAGTGATTTAATGCAAGAGATGATTGGTTTATGCTGATAATTAAGATTCATCTAGAAGTGTCCATCCATTGATTTAATTATGTTTAGTCTGCATTCTAATAGTTCTTCAGAAGCGGTTTTGATTGCATTGTTTAGTTTTGGAAAATTGTTGTTAGGCAAAGTCAGGGACAGAACAGTGGAGACCCATTTAAGTATGGTATTGGGCTGCTCGTTAATTGTTTTGGTAAGGATTTCTTCAATGTTTTGAGAAGAATTATTGTTTTGTTGCATGTTGTTATTGCCTGTAAGATTGGTTGTATTTGAGTTAAAAAGATCTGCGAAATTAGTTGGAGGAGTGTTACTATGGGATCTGTAGACTATTTCTGGAGTTGAGAGTATTGCCTTGCATTGGTCGCAATGGGCAGTTGGAGGATCCTGTTCTGTCTCTTTTGCATGAAGTGCAAAAGTTCTTGTTTATATGTGCTTGGCATGTGACACTTTGAGATGTATGTTACCACATTTAAAACAGACCTGAGTTTTTTTTTTGCAGCACAGACCATCATGATAATACCAGCATACTTTGCATGGTACCGATCTCCCAGTGGATCTGGACTCTTCAACCCTATACCTAATATATCCGATTGTTATAATTGGTAATTAGTTTACTTACTAATTTACAGTATTTCCTGAATACACGGACTCATATTCTTGTGGCATTAGTAATCTAAAACGCCTTCTCATTTTATATCCCTACTGGAACATAAGAATATGGTATGGTACTTTATAGACAACAAAAAAATAATACTATGAAAGGTAATAAAAATATAACAAAACTTAGTTAGTTACACTATTCTATACAGTAGAACTCTGTTATAACAACATCCAAGGAACTTGAAGATCCGTGTCGTTATAACCGAATGTCGTTGTAACCGAGGCCTATACAGTTATGAAGAATATGTTAATACGACAGAGTACCTGACGCTATAGGCGAGGTGTCGTTATAACCGATGTCGCTATAACCTAGTTGCACTGTAATTATAAAATGATTTCAATAGAAGTCCCAATTCTCTGATTAATTTGTCACCAGTTTTGAAGTATACAACTAAGCATATATGATACTGCCATCTATTGTGCTTTATTTAAATGGTTTATTCAACTTTCTCATATCGTTTGATGTTCCATGTATCGTATCACTTCATGTACTATCAGTTCATCTTTGAAATAATATTTTGTTTGCTTATGTATTGCTAAGCAACGCTTTATAGTCTTCAAATTCTAATAACTGTTTACAAAAATCACTCATTTATTTCATCATCATCACAGTTATCGTATGTTGGACCTGTTACAATGTTTCGTACTTAATTCAAGGAATTTTTTCGGCGTGACAAATCCATTTTACAATTTATGAGAGCAATATTTCTTAAAACACTGTATACACAGCAAAATATCACTGTTGACCATTGTAACGCTTAGCTATTTAGCTTTGCAAAGCCTCAATTGCTTCCCACCTTGATGCTACCAACACCGATTAATTACCATTGCAACAGTTAATTATCCTGTCAGGAAGAAATTCCACTGTCCCAATTAACTCCAAGGACAGGACAACGACAGGGGACATTTGTGAATTTCAAATGAACAATGTATTAATTAAATCTGGCTAGTGCGCAGGAGAATTCAGTAATGAAGTAAGTTTCTTCATTCTGATAAACGACCAAGCAGAGGAACAGTTGAACACGTCTGGTAAAAAACATTTATACGACGAGATCGTCCATGCCCAATATTTTCTTTAATGCAGAATGCTACAATGTCCTTCATGCACACCGTGACTACTTATAAAGACATTAAACTATGAACCAGTAAGGAAACTTCACTAGTCAATAAAAAAAAAATAATAGTAATAAATAACAAAGGAAATATGGAATTCTGTTAATACAATTCCATGTTTCTTTTGTGTTTTTTTCTTCCAGTTCTCTTAAAAAAAGAACCTATTGTAAATTTGTTCCTTGAGACGAGGCTCCCGGAATCGCTTGAGATCATGCGCATATGTTCGACCACAACTGGATGATTGAAGACGCAATATTATTAACAGAAGCGGAGTTTATTATATCTATCTATCTATCTAGGTATATATATACACACACAAAAGGATTTTTGTCTCTTTTCTAGTGATGTCTACCTGTGTTTCTGCTATGGTGCAATTATTGAACATGTTACTGTTCCAGTAATTTATTTGGAATTCCAGTTGCAGAAACCAGGAATTTTGGAAAAGAAAATCCAGCGCTGAGAAGCTGGAATTGACTTTTCTTAATACATGTTTTATTTCGTTTGATATGTTCCCATTGTCAGCGCTTTGGTATAACTCTGATATGTAACGATATGATAATTTCTTCTCTATGATGCTGTGGTTTACAAAGGTCAAACGTTTTGATAGACCAGAGCTTTTATTCAGCATATTTTATGTCATGTATGTGTTCTTTCGTTCTAATCTTGACATTTCCTTTTGCCATTCGTATGAGTTCGCGATGGCATTGACATCCTATTTCATATACATCGGATTTTTCGTCTGTTTCCAAAAAATACTATTTATATCCACCAATCAGAGCGTTATAGAAGAGAATATTACACACTAAATGTTACATAAAAGTTCGCGTTTATTTACTGTGCTGTGAATGATAACTATCCCTCTCTAAGGTGTGACGATAAAGTTTCCGGACTGGGGCTAGACATGTCGAGTTCTGAGATAGACACAGTAAAATTGTCTTGCGTATTATCATTACACATATTTCATTGAATACCTGAAACAATGAGATTAAATATAAGCAGTGTTTAATTTGACATATAAGCTGTTTTTTTTAACCCAACTCGTTTTTGTTCTTTAAAGGCTTAGAATGGAAGTGAACATAAAGTTCTGCAAATCCTTATGAAATGTTAAAATCTGGAAACGAGAATTACACAATATCAAAATGAAATGACTTTGAATGATAATCTCTCTTCGTGAAGATATTTGTGATAATTGAAGAAGACATCTTTCAACTTCCAAGGATTAATGAAAATCTCGAAAAAGTGAAAACAACTTGTGAAAGTGAGAGTGATCGCAGAGGAGATAGCAATTAGGTACAATGCTGGTTAATGAAAGTTTCGAGACAGGGAAAAGAGCAGCTGAAGTCTGTTGTTTGACACCCATATGACAAGGCATTGTTAAGCAGATTTTTGGCTTTAGAAAAGGCGTTGTTGAGATTAATCAGCCTCCTTATTCGACAGATCTGGTCCCTGTTGACTTCATACTACTTCTCAAGTTGAAAATTTACGTGAAGGGGGAAAAAGCTTGGTACCGTTCAAGACATCGACAGCAGTGTATAATATTCGAAAACACGACTATCCTAAAATAAATGAATGAATTGTTATTAATGTCCTAAACGAGCTGGTGAGCTGCTAAGGACGAGGCCTACAGTTTTCGGTAAAGTGAGCTCCGAACCAATGCGTTCAATGGATCTAGGCAAGACTTTAACCCATGATCACGTGTTCAGAAAACGAGCGCTCTAACCTCTCAACCACCTCAAGGTCAGGCTATCCTTAAAGCTTTGTATAAGATATATATCAAGTGCACTATGCACGCGGAACAGTAATTCCGCCAGATCCCTCCTGTGAGGGGTGTCACCCCCTACAAATTCTCAACAACTTTAAAACTTTTGTAGTGAAAAATCGATAGAAACCGTGCAAAACTCAATATACACCCACAATTTTGATTTTACCCCCCTCCCAAATTGAAAATCCCGGCGGAAAGCCTGATGTGGAATAACATTGGAATAGAAATAAACATTTCTTTCTCGGAGTTGTGTTTCTTATAGATCCAGTCCGGAAACTTTATTGACATATTTTGTATAATGACTTATCTTACTTTAGAGAATCCAGGTAACAGGTATATTTATGAAACCGATTCAAAGAAAATCACAGTTTAAGCCGTGATTTCATTAGTCACTGTGAAGTGAGGGAGAGATTACGTATAAAGCAAGAGAAGGAAGTTCTTGCATAAAGCGCTTAGTTAATGTCGCAGAGAAGCTCAACAACCTGTAATTGTTACTGCATCAGCCACTTAAGATGCACACCTAACATGCAATAAACGTGAACAACCTAAAGTTGAGTAGCCTTGTAATTTGTGAGAGAATCGGAAGTATAAAGCTCAAAGCTCGATTATGAAAATGAGGGAATAATATAATGGAAAGATCTTTAAAAGAAGAGAAAAAAATATATAATTATTTTTGTGCAGACTTCATAATCACCAAGAAAGTTCTTTTGTTGTTCAGCTTCAAAACGAAGCATAAAGAAAGGAAGGAGAACTTATGCAGGTATCAGTTTCGCAGAATTCCTAAAGACAGAATGGATTAGAAATTTATAATTTCTTGACTTAATTTTTAAATTGAATTGATTTTTTTTTTTTGCATTTACATTCTTTTTTTTTTTTTTTTTGGAATTCTTTTGCATACGCCTTAGGTATCTTTAACTTAAACCGGGAATACGTAGAGGAGACGATGTGGGAATAATGTTACCCTAGTTTTGAATGTACCATTCCGGTATAACATACTATGACTTCGTAAAGAGAGACCATGGAAAATCCATGACCTTCCGAATCCGGAGTCAATGCTGAATCAAATCAACTGACAAGCCAACACACTGATGGGACAAATATATATTTCTTCCGTCACGGTTAGAATGTCAAAATATGTGCACATGCAAATTTTGGCAACTCGAGCGCAATTGATTTGGGAGATATCGCTGATATAAATGTCAGATTCTTGTTTCGGTTGCCATCTTCAAGTCCGCCATATTGAATCTCGATTGATTTTCTTAAATGGGAAGGGGGTCCTGCAATATGTCATTTTTTGGTTAGAATTTTACGAGAAATAGTTTCCGAAGTATGATTTGCTGTAAATGTATTCTTGTGAGAGATAAGGGTAGGCAACATTAGTATGGATGAGGATACAATAGCTTGAAAACATCCATTTCGTTTTAAAATAATAAAGTAAATGAAACCCAAACGCACACAGCTACATCATATTTTTAGTACACAACATATAAACTTGTGGTGTGCTGATACCCAATTCATGCACAACTAGTTCAGTTAATAGTGGCAAATGCATTAAAAGGGATCTGAAAACGTGCTCTGGAAAATGTGAAATTCGGTAAATAAGAGCTTAATGTGTGCAAAACATGCACTAATGGTAAGAAACCATTTTTAAAAAAACACTTTACCACACAAAAAAAACTCCTATTTTTTTCAGTAGGTTCACATAAAGTTCACATATGTTCATATAAAGTTCATTTTTCGTGAAGTTCTCTAGTGCTTTTTGTGCCAGGAGATTTTTTAGTGTAGTCCTTACTAATGTCGTGTGCCCTTATCTCTCACAATAATACATTTATGTTAAAACTGACTTAAGAAACGTTTTTCCAGTAAAATTCTAGCCCAAAAATAACATATTACAGGATCTCCTTAACATTTAAGAGAATAAATCAAGATCTAATATGGCGGACTTGAAGATGGCGACCGAAACAAGAATCTGACATTTATATCAGCGATATCTCCCAAAGCAATTGCGCACGAGTTGCCAAAATTTACTTGCGCTCGTACTGCAACATTCTAACAATGACGACAGATAAAAAAGGCTATAATTGTTCTCTGTCCCATCAATGTGTTTGCTTGTGTGCTCGATTTGATTTTCCTGAGCATAGTAAAACGTAATTCCCTTTTCCGTATATTTGTCGACAGAAAGCGTTGAAAATTAATAATTAAAGTATTATGAAAGCGTTTGAAGAATACTTTGAAATGAAGTGCTTTCCGATAAAGTTAATCGCATTACTTGAACAACATATGTATCAATACCATACTTGTACAGCAGTTTATCAATATTTATTGAGCACAAAGTTTAAACATTTTCACAAAACCATTTTGAGCTAACTTTGTCCCACAAGTGCCAAGTTGCACTTTGAATGGAAGCAACTTGTAAGCGGTTGAAAAGTTGAATTATTGAAACAGTTATATCTCTGCTGTAGCATGTGTGAAGTTGTTGGTTAGCTGGTTGCATACGTACATCACATGCACTTCTGTAAAAGTGATGGAAAATGGAGGGAAGGGGTCCTCAGCATCCTCATACTATCTCTGGATGATCTACCTGCATATGAATTCAATTTCTAGCTACTTATATAGTTGTACACTCTAGGTTGAACTAAATACACGAGGTGTCTACCAAAAGTCCGTAGCGTTTTCCTCTTATTAAAAAAATACGACGAGCAGATAAATATCCTTACGTGTAGCGCTGTGAGATTTCCGAATTTCGATATCGAACATCGTTATCGCTGATAAATCGTGAAACGAACGTTAAATCAAAAATCAAAACATCAAACCTTACAAAAAATAGTTAGAAATCGAAAAATGTTCTTTTCGAAAAAGAGTTAGAAATTGAATATATTTGGGATCGAAGAAATATTGGATATCGTTCATAGGCAAAGAAATAGCAAATCGTTCATATCGAAATATCGTTGGAAATTGAATCGATCGAGTGGAAAAGGCGTAGAAAATCCAATAACGATCAAATCAAAAATCGTTTCATATCACCATTCGATATATCAATTTTCGATATTGTCATTTCGATTTTTCAAAATATGGATCGATCGATATATCGAAAATCCTTACAAATCTACTCATGTATGACTTTAGACTTGAAGTTATAACTGTATCAAATTTAAAGAGTCTAACTTCAACCTTTGTCTCTTGCTTCGTCTGGGAAAAAGGCTGCTTTTGATACTTCCGTGAAGCGATGGATATCTGTGGAGTAGAAACGTGATGTGGTAATGATTGTATCTGCACTTGGTGAAAAAGCCGTCGATATTCATCGACAGTTCAGTGATATTTGTCGGGACAGTGCCCTTCATAACAGTATTTTTTGGAAGTGGTTTCCTCAGTTTATTAATTCACTGAAAGTTGGCCAAACTCTGGAAACTTCGTTCTTACCACTCAATTACAATGTTCATACCCTTTTCATGCAGAACAGAAGAACAACTTTTACAAGGTTCTCTATTTCCACTGTCAAAAGATTTTTGACATTACACTTCAAGTTATCGACAGTCTGTCCATGTTGGATTCTTCAACACTTGTATGAAGAAAAGAACGGCTCCAGCGTGACAATTTTCAATGATCTGACATTTCGCCATTTTGAACAGGGACAACATACTCATTCCGGAGCTGGTTCATTTTTTCTTTCAATAATATCGTTCAAACGATATGCTACTAGATCCCCTTGCAGTCTGAAAATTTTGGTGGAATATTTTCTGCCAAAAATCTTAGCCCCTCAAAATAATGCACTTATTTTCTCATATTTCTATTCGTTCCGCAGATACAGGGCGATGGGCTTTCATTAAGAAGAATTTATTCTGCGAATCGACGAATAAAATGTTGAGGAACAGATTAATTAATTGTTTTGTATCGAGTATTGTGTTGTATGAAGGAGAAACATAAACTCTACGAAAGTGTGAAGACAGAAAATTAGAAGCTTTTTAAATCTGGATGTGGAAAAGAATGGAAAAATCATCTGGATACAGAAGATACGTAGTGCTGATGCGAGTAGGTAAGAGACGACCAATTATGGAGACAATAAAGAAAAAGAGAAACAGGTTAGGACATTGCCTGCACAGATAGTGCATACTAAGAGATGCAATTGAAGGAAGATAAGGTTGAATGGAGAGAGCTTAGCTTGCCTTCAAGAACCTGCCATTTCCAACAGAACGCTGATTATATATATGACCGCCCCGCTGGTCTAATGGTTACCTTCGCTGACTGCTAATCCTGGGGGCCCGGGTTCGATTCCCGGTTCTGCCAAAGGATTTTTTCCAGAACAAGAGGATCTGGAACGGTTCCAAAGCGAGAGGGTCTGGAACGGTGCCTACCCAACATCGTGATGCAAGTAGGGGAGCTGCTGTGAATAAAAATAAAAATAGGGCTTCGGCTCTCCTCTTGCTACACGTCTGGTCAGCGTGGAACTCCTCCCTCCGGAAGAGGTCTCATCCAGTAGTGGATTGAATATGGCTGTGAATTTTATATATATATATATATATATATATATATATGTCAATGTGTCTGAAGCGTAAAGTTTATAATCAATATATCTTACCTGTTGTGATGTATGGCTGTGAAACTTGGACATTGAATGCGCAAACAATTCAAAGATTAAGAGTAATACAAAGAGCAATGGAGAGATGCATGCTAGGAATAACTAGGAGGGACGGGAAGACAAATCAATGGATTCGCGCACAAACAAAGTTAGAGTATGTAATCAAGACCGCGAAGAAAATGAAGTGGGGATGGACCGGTCACATAGCTAGACGAACAGATGAAAGATGGAAGACAAAGGTACTACGTTGGATTCCTAGAGAAAGAAACGACTGAGAGGACGTCCAAATGCAAGATGGGTAGATGAAATCAAGCGTTTTTCAGGAGCTTCATGGATGAGTTTAGCAGCAAACCGAGATACAATGTATGTTGAAAGAAAAGGGGGAGGCCTTCATCCAGCAGTGGATAGCAATCGGCTGAATATGATAATGATGATGATGATGTGTGTGTGTGGGAGAGAGAGAGAGAGAGAGAGAGAGAGAGAGAGAGAGAGGGAGGGAGGGAGGGAGGGAGAAGGGGAAAGGTACATGTGAACAAGTACCGCAGAAAACCGATTGAAGTATGACAGGAGGTAATTTGTGATGGTTATACAAAGATTTCGTGAAATTTTTATGAAAGAAACGCACTTACAAGTTTGAAAACAACCTACCAACTGTCAGCAATAGTTATTCTGCTGAAGCCTTTTTTCTAAGAAATAGGTTTCCTACCGGTTTTATTTTTACAACCCAAAGAAGAGAAACGAAATAGAGATTTAAATAAAAAGAAAAAAAAAACAGAATAAGTAGCGATGAAGAGGGAAGAAGGAAATACTGAATGTGAAAAACCATAGGAAAAGAAGCTTTTCATCTTCTTATGAAAGTGTCCACGTTAAAAGAAGGATGATCCTTCCATTACTGAAATCCTTGAGGCATGGTTTGAACCAAGTTCTTTGTTCATAAAGTTCGATTTTTCTCTTCCTCTTTCTTTTCTCTGGCCCCAAAGAGAATCTAAACACACACACACACAAAAAAAACTACCAAAACTGAATTCCTTTCACTCCCATTTTATGAATTTTATTTTATTTCAGTTGTTATAGAACATCCCTCTGGGAGATAACCAGTAATCACTATCGATCATTTGAAGGAACGGAATTATATTCCAGATAAGATGAATATGCGATGTACACTAAATTACTTTATTTTATTTGAAGGTAAATTGTCAGATACAATCCCCACATACAATGCCAATTTAGAGAAAACTGGTTTTCGATAACTTTGATGGAATGTGCCTTTATGTTCTTTACTTGCGTGTCCGAATTGCCTTAATAACATGTTGTCGATGAATTACTGTGATATTTTTAAGTGTACTGCACTGTTAATTATGTATCTTACTCGATCTTAGTAGCACAGAATATCGGGCCAATATCGGCTCAATGCTGGGCAACCTTGATCGATATCGGGCGATGTTGGCCCAATATGGGTCCAATACCTGGGCAACCTTGATCGATATCGGACGATATTGGTCCAATATCGGTGCAATACTGGGTAACCTTGATTGATATCGAGCGATATTGTCCCAATACTCTGTGCTGCTAGGGGAGTTTTACGTCATGTATCTCTTATTACTTTTTTTATACAGTTTTACAATTATTTCATCGACTTATTCTTGTCAGGTCAGTGAACTAGGCTTGAAATAACTGCTTGTTCCTGTGTAGGGACACTAGGATGGTGATGGGATTTGGCATTTAAGTAGGGGTATGTGTGCGTCTGCTTTCTATAGTGTAAACATGTGTAACAATAATATAGAGAGTCTCGAAAGGAAATTTTGTACATTTGGTGTGCACTTCTTTGCGCAGGATCACTTTTCATGTACATCTTGTTCAAGTTTTCTTCACAACATGTACGTATTTACAAATTAGTTTTGGGGGCTCCAGCACCTTTCTGGGTGAGGGTGGGGAGATCCGAGGTTTGTCTGGTGTGAAATTTACGTAAAATTCATATCATTTTGCCTAAAATTTATGAAGAAAATACGGAATTTCAGAGGGGTCAGAGCCCCCCGGACCTTCCTAGATACGTCCCTGCTTCACACCATGTGTGTTATTAGAAATCCGTGTTCTAATAACATCAGACTTACTCAGTTTACTATCAAACGTCTACAATATTTGGCAAGAACACTGACCTTTTAGCGTGTTCTCGGTATTTCTCTTTTTTAAGGCATATACCAAGACGACACGGATTTCATCCCCACTTTTGCCAACAATTTCTGTTTTCTCTTAGGCTATTTGATCTGCTTATTGAAACAGTCCAACTCGTAGAAAAACCTTTTGTTCATATCATTGCACATTAAAAGTAAAAAAAAAAAAAAGTGGTCGGAATTTTGTGGTGTACAAATACTGCACCTAAATATCCGAAGAGTGTACCATTTTTTACAGTGTAACCAAATCTAAATACTATATTTTCATATATTGTTTCCTTTCTACATCGTATCACTTTCAACTACTTTCTCTTCGTAATTTTCTAGTACTAAAACCAAGACTATTTTACCTTACTTCACTTGACGCTATCCTGTTCATTATGCAAAACGAAAGCTCATAATATATACAGCTTCTCGTTAATGCGCCGTGCTATCGTAAAACAAAATAAAAAGACCAAAATTAGAATTTACAGTCATGCAACAAGGTATCAAAGTACATATCTTTTATGAGAAGGCAAAGAGAAAAATTCGTTTGGTTTTAATTAAAAGTCTAAGTATAAAAGAGTAGCGTTTGCAACGGAGCCTTTAATTACATTGTCCCGTTTCAAACAAATCCTTTCTTTCTCAACTGTTCTTTCTCTCTCTTTCTCTACGCATTTTTCCCTCTGGAATGGAAATGCCTACCTTTCTTTTCATGTAGCTGTATTCGACTCCTAATACAATAAGACACAAACTGAAAGGGTACAACAAAAGCTTGTTTTGTAATGTAGAGATCACAGGATCGGGGAAAAGGGGGAGTTTACATGTAATGTAGCTATATTACAAAGCAAGCTTAACACAATGTTGCCAGTCACTTCTTTTTTTAAAATCATGAAATAGTAAAAATGAAATTGGGAAAGAAGTTAAATAAAATGTATGCCTACATTGTTAAGTCTATTTCTAGCTTTAAAAAAAAATCCTCGTTCATGAAATCAAATTATAAACTTTGAGTTCGTGAGCTACTCTCTTTCTCCTTCTGTACGAAAAAAAAGGCAACACCCAGAAAATTTGTTATGAAATCTGATTTCCAAAATGGCGTACCCTCATAATCACAGCCAGGGAGTGAAGAATTATAAGATTATTTAAAACAAAATACAAGAACAATCTTTTTTAAAAAGAAAAGAAAAATAGAGAGAGGAGAGAAACAAAGAAGTAATGACTTAAAAGGGGGAACAAGTTCGTTAGTGAATATTGAAAATCATGATGTTAAATATTTTCCCCCTTTCTACCTCGATTCATTTAAAAAAAGAAACAACTTTTCTTGAGTTGTTTTGCTTCTATTTTGCTGTTGAGACAATGCAAATACAATTATGACAGGGCAGAGACATAATTCAGAGTAAGGTAAAAGACACACACACACAGAGAGAGAGAGAGAGAGAGAGAAACAGAGTAAGTGAGAGTTGAAGTTCATACTTCATAGGTTGAAAAAGAAGACCTTTTTTTTTATTGCTTGGAAGAAGAGCTTCATTGGTTGAGGCTCCAATTAGACTCCGAGTTCCTCTCTGAGCTCTCCACCAGTTGCTGCTGTTGGAAGTAGTTAAAGTTGTGAGAAAGTTGGCCATTGAATGAAGAAACAAAACAGTGTTGTACTTCCTACAGAAAACGGAAATGTTAATAACATTTGTTTTTATTTTTTGTAAAAAAAAAAAAAAAATGTTTTTGAGGTCCTCGAGCTGCTGTATTAGAAGGAAGAGGAAAGTGGAGGAAAAGAAAGCATTCATTTACTACTAGTAGTGAATAGGAAGTAGCAGTTGAAACAGTTAAGGAAGAAAAGGAAATGAACAGAACTAGTTTGAAATTCAAAGAAAAGCCTATGATAACTTCATTATTGCTTTTCGATGTAAATCATTAAAAAAAAGAGGGAGAGAGAGAAGGGAAATATTTTTTTTCTGTCCAATTTGCAAATTGTATTATTGAAATGTTCAAACTGAAAGTTTGGTCTTGATTTTTTTCTCTTGTGTTTTATTAGAAAAGAAAGAACAAAAATTTGATTAGAAACTCTTGTGACCGATGAAGAGGATTTATTCAGGAAAGGCAGAACGTAGACAAATTATAAGAAAGGTTTGTTTATAGTTCACCTCTTATTTCTTCTCTATAAAAATCAAATGCTTAACGATATATTTTGCTCGTTCTTTGAATCGGAAAAATATACTTATATTAAACTAATTTTTAACATCGAAGTCCCTAATACTCTACGAGTTAATTTCAAACTACACTTAAACAAACTCGGAAATTTAAGTTTACTGTAAAGTAACTTTCTCTAAAACAAGATGGCAGCACTACATTTGTATGTCTCTAATATAATTTTTCGTTGCACGAAATTGAAATCCTGCTCCTACTAGGGGTGGATTTCGGCCCTGGCCTTGCCTCGCCGGGCCAGGCCAAACATTTCCAGACGCCTGGCCGAACAAAGCAAATTCCTGTAATGGCTCGTTATACTACCCTAAAACTGTACCCCCAAGTAGCACATCCACGTCGCCCGATATGGCCATATTGGATTTTACGACATCGATTGATATCGTTCAACTACATGGGCCTCATATTGGATGGCAAACATATTGGCCAATATCGGTCAACGATATAGATCGACATCGTTCGACATCAATCATCGACATTGCTTAATATTGGGTATTGACATCGCTCAATATCGGTCATTGACATTGTGACCATAATGTACTTCTGATTTGTTTACTATTTTTTAAACCATTTTTTATATAGGATCACCAACATAGACAAAACAACAAGAAATAATAAAACACGTTAGAAATTGTAAAAAAAAAAACTGTCTATGTAAAGAATACTATTTTTCTGTAGCTAAAGTTACATCACTTCGCTGTGCTAATGGATTGTAAAATTTGTTGACCACTGCTAGTATACAAAATAATGTTATTTTCGATATTGCGTTCATGCTTAAATTTGTAGTTCCGCTCAATTGTAATAATTTCACGTCTCTTCCGCTTTTAACTTTTTTTTTACATTTTTTTTTGCCAAGAATTAAAACAAATGTAAATAAATATAAATGTAACTTAACAACCACATGGGCTCAAGAAAATAAGCTACTTTCTACCGTACAAATGAAACAAAAGTGTAAAATGTCCCCCGGTTCTGGCGGTGTGTGATAAGCAGCGTAATAAATATTGCTATAAATCTTGTTGGTTTGTCTATGTACTTACAGTGATCAAAGACTCCTTGGGAAAATCACAATCAACTTTAACACATTTGTCTGTGTCCCCGTGGAAGAGCAGGTTATTTCTGCACTTTAACATACTTCAATGAACAACTCCTTTGCTATCAAACAAAGCTGGCCGCGTGTTGACTACAACATGAACTTTTATACCAGGTATTTTATCACCAGAGGGATGATAAATATCGCTTGAATAAATATCGGTTTGCAGATATGGACCGACATTGATCAATATAGATATCAGCTAATGACATGGATAGATATGGTTCCATGACGAGTGATCTATTTTTTAATTTTAATTTATTCACTATGAACAAAAAGTTTTGTAAAAAATCGATTTATTCTTTGCACAATACTTACTATAGTTTTAGAAAATAGGTAAATTAGTGATACCGAAAATCGATGTCGATCCCACATCGATTTACGTGGGCTCAAGCTGACCGCTCTCCGGCCCACATTAACGACGTGGAATGATATAGGCCCCATGAACGGCCAACGTGCATGTGCTACTGGGGCCCCTTGCAAGTCCAAGTGGGCCAGTCCAGAAAATAAAATCGAAATCCACCCCTGCTCTACAAATTCTAGCCTACAGAGTTCAAATTTTTAAAGAAGAAAATTGATAACTATTTCAATATTCCTATCCGTGCCTATTTTTTTTGTTCATTGTTGAAAGACCTCCATTGTTATAGGTTTGGTTATCCATTACAACAATTAAAGTCTTTCAACAACGAATAAAAAAAAATTCGACACCTTAATAGCAAAAACAAATCTGTATTGGACGTCTAACCGAGCAACATACTAGCTACTAGTTTGAAAATATTCTCAAAAGAAGAATGTGAAACAAACGAACACAAGAAGTAATGTACCGTCTTAAAGAATACACTCGATAGAGATTTGAACCACTGAATTTTCAGTTTAAAAGTCTAAACGCTAACCGTTGTTCTATGGCTGCAAAATGTTGCTTGCAAGAGTTAAAAGAGGAAGAAATTTACGAAAGGTGAAGGTTAAACTTATCTTAAATGACCTGCCGTAAAGGACAGAATAGTTATAATGATGATGGTGATAATGCTTACTTGCACTATTGCTTTCGAATTCCAAACTACAAGTTAGTTGACTTGCGTTTACAACTTCCCCCAAACGCCCACGAACGAATCTTAAATATTTAATCACTGGTTCATCCTTTACTTTTATTTTCATCTATAGATGTGGTTCCTAACCTGGGGTACGTGAACCGTTCTCTGCTGCAGTGTTCGAAGTGGGGGAAAAAAGGCAGAACCGGTATGTTTTCTTTGGATTTTGCCTAAGCATACCGGTTACCAACATACAAATAGAGGAAGTACGTTTTTTTAAAACCTGTACTCTATGACTTACCGAATTCTCAAGATTATAGCAGCAACACTTAACGTTCGCCATTGGCTTCTTAGGCAAAATCAAGTCAGTTTTCATCACAAGCATGAAACTCTCGAAGTTGCCTTCTAATACTGTCATTCCCAACGTCCCCTTTCCTTCCGGTTTACCAACTACGATAGAATATAATCTTCGTTTTCCCCCTGTCCAAACTACATGTTCTGCCCATCTTAGTCGTTGTGATTTCAATTCTTGTATAATGTCGGATCAATCATAGAATCTGTGGAGTTATTCAGTACGTAATCTCCCTGATTCTTCGGTAGTCTCGTCCCATTTCGGCTCGTGAATCTTTCTCAAAACATTATTTTCAAACACACGCAATTTATGTGTATTTGCCAGAGTCACGCTCCAACTTTCGCAACCATAAGGTATTACCAAACAAAATAATAGGAAGTGATTGCTAGAAGTTCTCACGTATACCTGTAGATGTCTCTACCAGTGCTCGATAGTGGCAACAGTTGTGGCCAGAGTCTTGATGTCTTCAGTTTCTTTTCTAACCAGCCAATGTCGTTCTTTATCTACGTAACTGAACGAAGAAGAAGAAGAAGAAGAACGCTTTGGCCTCGTACAGACGCATGGATGTAATTACGGTAGACGGATTGACTAGCCCAATTCAATTAAGCTGGGTCAACTTGACGGTGGTTTTCGATTAATCTTGCCTGGAGAACTGGGATTTATTTGCGTATTATTGGTTGGCCTATCTATCCCTTTGAGGGTGTGGAAGGAAAGAATGGATGAAGATCTAGCTAAGGAAGAGAGGAGGAAGATTGGAATATTTTAAATATGATATTGTACGGAACGTGATGTTCAGTTATTGTTTTTTAATCAATTACAGCTGCCAGGTACTCATGGCTTGCGCTGGCTTCAGTTTCGGATCGCTGAAAGTAGATCCGTCTCCAGTATTTAAATCCATGGCACAGACGAAGATGGACATAAAATCAAGAAAAAAGAAAAAAAAGTTTAGAGGGCAAAGATGAGATAAAAAACAATCTATTTTTAAAGAATAAAAGGACTATAAACCAATATAGAAAGTAAACAATATTAAATTTATTAAACTTTTTTTTTAATGGAACATAAGGACAATTATGGTCTAATACTTAATTGACATCTTAGTAAGTGAAAATTAATAATTTAACGCCAATGGCATTTCTTGGCGCTATCACGTGATCTTATTCCCGTCCGCCGACCCATTCGTCAGATGGCAGTACAATTTTTTGTATATTATGCACAGCATAGCAAGAGGCACTTCTTATTATTTTCCTTGGTAATACCGCCTGAATAACCGTTCTGTATATTTTTAATTTTAGATTTTTTGATTGTTTATACTAATCGAGAGGTTAGGAGATCCTGAACTTAATAGAAATATGCGTTGCACGATGTAGACCTATCTCATCATAGGTTCTATTAAGACATAGGTGTTACTTTGTCTATCCCTATCCTCCTTTATTAGATCTACATCCGCGTAGACGAACAGTTGGTTCAGGTCATTGAATGTTAGCCCCTTTTTATCCTATTTTATTTTTAGAATCGCATATTCCAATTTAAAGTTAAACAATACTTGAAACAAAGCATCACCTTACTTCACTCCACTGCATTCTCGAAGCTATCTGACACATTATGACACTTTTCGTATCCTGCTTTTGGGGTCGCTAAGACACATTCTTACTAACTGAACAAGTTTTTTCTTGGAATTCTAAATCGTACCAGGATATTGTATATTCAATTATTACTTTTTTCTTTAGTTCACAATGGTTCGTGGCGTCCACAAATCTTGCATCGTTACTTTAACTCATTTCCCGACGTCATACAATGTACAAATTTTGCACAGCAACGTAAGTCGGGTGACAATACAATTTTCCATTGTTACTTTCTTCTATAAATTTGTATATTTTAAAAGCATATTTTAATATCTTTAAATGTGGACCTCTTTATTCTAAAGTAAATACTAGCCTGCAACGATGTGGCGTTTGACTGGTTGCAGAACACTTTAGGATTTGGGTCACAGAACATTAGCTTGAGAAAAAGTGTCCGAACACTTTAAATAACTCGAAAAAAAAATAAAAACTTTTTTAAGACATACTTTTCTTAAACAAGTCGTATTAAATAATAAAAAAAAATAATAATTGTGTTTATGCATACCTAAAAAGAAAGCGTTGGGCGTGCCAATTTAAGAATTTATAAAGTGACTGTATATGAAAGCGTGCCTCATGCTTTCTTTTTAGTCATGCAAAATTATTTTTTCATTATTTAATACAACTTGTTTAAGAAAAGCATGTCTTTAAAAAGTTTTTTTATTATTTTTTCCTCTTTTGATAAAATCATATTATGCTTACTTAAAATGTATGAACAATTGGTGAACCGGTCCATTGTATACCCATTTCTTCTCCAATATCTGTCTCAAGGCGAAAACCGGTCCAACGCTGGTTCTATTTTTTTGTAAATCCACATGGTGATCTCCAATTATTTCATATACATATAGGCTTAGACGTTTTATTAGAATATTAGTCAACACTTTGTAATATGTTGGTTTTTGGTGTAATATGTTGCAGTAATTATTACAGTCAAATTTATCGCTTTTTTTAAAAAAAACGAGCTATTATTGAGGTTTCCTATTCCTTTAGAAGCTCCTCTTTTCTCCATACAGCATTCAGTCATCAATTTATGTAGTTCCTTGACTAGTGCCGTTCGTCCCGCTTTAAATTTCAGCTGGGCTGATGATTGGAATTATTTGATAATATTAGATATAACTACGTTAAGATAGGTATAAAATTATATAAATAATAAGCCACAATGCATACTAGAGGTCCATGGTTCGATTCTAAACCAGGTAAGTTTTTTTTTCAGTTTCTTTTACAACAACGTTACTTCTTTTTCCCTTCTTCTTTCGAAAAATACTCTGTTTTGTCTCTCGTTGCATATTTTACATTTACCAAAATTCCCTAATACATTAATTGAAGTCAGGTTAGGCCTTTGCTTTTACTTGCTTTTGCCTTTACTATGCGCGGATAAATACATTACGCATTTTTCAACATTTCACACAATTCACGCATATAGGTTAAGGAGTCAGATTGACTGTCAGTATCATAGCAGTTTATTTTGTTTTCTATTCTTATCAGAAACCTCTACATATTAAGTTACGCAGGTCTTCCTCAAACACAATTTAATTTTCATCATTAAAATTCCGTAAACCTCGGCATCGGAAATAGAATTCAATCCCACCAAAATAGAAAAATGGGTACCTTGAGATTGCAAACTCAACCGTGTATTTACCTGACGGAAATACTATTTTCCAGCGATGGCATCCTTTTAGTCCGAACAATCCAACCGGTATGCTTCTAGTCCTAAAAAGAACCGAAGCCGGTAGAGCATACACCGTCTCTCTTGGACAACTATATCATCATCATATTCAGCTGTTTTCTGTCCACTGTTGGATGAAGGCCTCCCCCTTTTCTGCTGCTATCCTCATCCATGTAGCTCCTGAAAAATGCTTGCGTTCATGTAGAAGGTTACTAAAGAAAGGTAGTCAGCGTGGTAAGCGTAACTTTCATGACCACACTCCGCTACTTCTTTTATTCAAGTAGCTCCGCAATCGTCCTCAACACCGAAACTTTTTAGCTCCACCTGGAATTGAACCCGGGGCAGCTCGTACTGAAGTCGAGCACGCTACCGACTCTCTCTCTCTCTCTCTCTCTCTCTCTCACTCACTGCTGATCTAGTGGTTACTGTCGGTGACTGCTCATCGTCGGGTCCTGGGTTCGATTCCCGGCTCTGCCAAGTGATTTTTCCAAAGCGAGAGGGTCTGAAACAGTATCCACCCAGCATCGTGATGCAATTGGGGAGATGTTGTGAATAAAAGACAGTGGCGATCACAGTTGAGAGCTTCGGTTCTACTCTCATCACACGTCTGGTCAACGTGGAAACAGTAAACCAGCTTCTCCCTCCAGGAGAGGACTCATCCAGTAGTGGATTGAATATGGCTGTGAATTATTATTATTTAATATTTTTAGTTCCTCTTTCTCATAAAACGTAAAGAAACTGTATTTATTTTTATTACAATGGCAATATTTTCAGATTTTCTCAACTAATTTATCAACATGCACGGCAGTGCATGAGCCAAGTTCTTCACGTCAGAAAACGTCAGCACTGCCAGAAGCATGTTATACAGGAACAAGAGTTTATGGCAAAATCAACGATTTGGGGGCCCCGTAAGAAAAAAGATGTTAAAGATAGGAGTATGAGCTCTTGCCGTTAAGGAGATATGGTAAATATGTGCAGATGTACAAAATTTCATATTCGTATCTCAAACTATGTTCTAGTTGTGGACCCCTAAAATTGCACATTTTAGGCTAACTGACTCACTCACTGACTCACTCACTCACTGACTCACTCACTCACTGACTGACTCACTCATCATATTGTTTAGGGTGTTTGGAGTAAGCTAGAAACATGAAATTTGGTATGAAGGTAGAGGATGATAAGTAGATAAAGGAAAAATTCCGACATTTTGAAAAGGTCGCCATCTTCGATTCAAAATGGCCGGCAAACCTAAAATTTCAAAGAATACACAGCCTAAACGGCTAAAGATAGAACAGTCAAAATTGGAATGAAACTACATCATTGATAGCAAATTAAGAAAACTTTTTAAAAATTTGAAAAAGTCGCCATTTTGGATTCAAAATGGCCGCCAA
>JAGDQP010009752.1:33809-57939 GCA_022664845.1 Lepisma saccharinum | reverse complement strand
GAGAGAGAGAGAGAGAGAGAGAGAGCGCTCCTGCGTAGCCTAGTCGGTAGCGCGCTCGACTTCAGTGCGAGCGGTCCCGGGTTCGATTCCCGGTGGGGGCTCACAAATTTCGGTGTTGACCCAGCATCGTGAGGACAATTGGGGAGCTGCTGTGAATAAAATACAGTGAGAGCTTCGGCTTGCCAGACGTACAGGTTTGGCCGGAACAGTCCCGGCGTGCCGGCCGGTTTCGTGTTTCGTTCTAGTGAGATAAAACGTAACTGAGTGTAAGTCTATAATTTTCATTGCTAATTTGCGTATTTATTTATTTGTGTTTTTGAATTACACACTAGCGATGTTATGGTCTGTCTTACACCTAACCAGTACCAAAGCTAATTACAGTTAAATGCAACTTCAGCGTAACAAATGAACATTTCGAGATTGCATAATAAAGGAACAGACCATGTATCTACAAGTAACTATAAAGAAATATTTACTCCCCACCCCCAACACACGCCTATACGTATTGACATTCATTGTGTGAGGTGTCCCGGTTTTGAGCTTGAAAAATCTGGCAAGTCTATATATATAAAACCTGACTAACAAAATTCCTTGACTTTTCTAGTTCGATATATATATATATATATATATATATATATATATATATATATCATATTCATCCGTTTTCTATCCACTGCTGGATGAAGGCCTCCCCCTTTTCTTTCCACATATCTCGGTCTGCTGCTATCCTCATCCAAGTAGCTCCTAAAAAACGCTGATTTCATCTACACATATTGCATTTGGACGTAGTCTCGGTCGTTTCTTTTCTCTGGGAATTCAATGTAGTACATTCGTCGTCTAGCGATGTCACTGGCCCATCTTCACTTCATCGTCTTCGTAGTGTTGATTATATCTTCTACCTTTGTTCACGAATCCATTGTCTTATGAACATAATGGTTTCTTACGTGAAGGCCAGGGTCGCTTTCCTCCCTAAATACCCTTTCCCACTATTCGAGCCTTTGAGCGCCTCTTTGAAAATTAATTTATTTCTGACCTTTAGGCAAATCTAGCTCAGGCGGGATAGCGTGTGAGAGTCGGCCAGGGCCTAGTTTCGAAGTACCATTCCACATCTGCCTGGTGTGAATTTGGAAAAACTTCGGTCACGATGTGTGGCCGCCGAAACTTTCCGTTTTCTAAGCAATGGTAACAAAAACAGTAATTATTATATGAATCAGCAGCCCTGTTAAACTGTAGACTAAGTGCTGGCACATTTTTCCTTTTATTCAACCGCAATATATTGTTGCTATAACGTGGAAAAATACACAGAAATCTCTTGTTAGTTTTAATATTCTATTTCTTTCCTACAAAGAATCTATCTGTAAGGATTCATCAGAGGTAATGGTGTATGGAACTTAGGGTTTCTCACTTCGGACTCTTAACAGAACTTTTTTCCTCGTTGTATTTGGTAATATACAATTTTAAAGAACGAGTGAAAAAAGTGACCAAGATTTAAAATACCAACACTCAGCTGAGATATCAGAATTATTTATTAACATCTGGACAAACTGAGTTTTGGGGGTGGGTTAAGTCCGCTTTTGGTCTTTACACGATCGAAGAAAAGAACTGACAAGCAGAAGTTTACTGACACTCTTTACAGTACTGGATTTTATCATTATCAACACACGCCACTAATCTTGATACATTTTTACAGCAAACGATGTAGACAAAGTGTTTCGACATTACCTTCCATTTCAATTAATACTTAATAATTGTCACATTGTCCAATTCACGAATGAAATTTCCAATATTATCTGTTTCCATGTTCAATTGTGGTCGTGAAAATATATTCTTATTCATTGTGGTCGTGAAAACATATTAAAATATGTTCACTACGCATATCTGTTGTAGCTATGGTTGTTCAAGTATCGAGGTCTGCTCTCATTTCACTTTGCTTTGCTTGTGACCTGTGTTAATATTGTATAATTAAAAAAAACTTTAATACGTAGCAGAATTCTAAACTAACATATATTTACACTACCAACTTCCTTGTTAATTAATTATCAAATTGCATGAATATATTACATATCTTGAGCTGCCTCTATATTGTTTAAATAAATTAGTGAACGTATTGATTATGGGAGAGAGAAACTCGTACCTTCTTTAGATGAATAACTGGACCGAAAGCTTCTAAGAGTCGTTCATCATGGCACATTCTATACTATATTACCAATGGTGCAATTCTGTAATTTCGGAAAAACCTGGATACTCGTTTACTAAAATACTAAAGCTTAATTAACAACACAAAGGGATCAACGCTCTTCTACCATGCCATTAATGGTGGTATTATGCATTGGAAAACTCGGGAAAGAACATTTTTTTGTTTACTCTATACTACTAAGCTATCTCTGATTTGTCGACAAATTCTGAATCATCGATTATCGAAGAATGTAGCAGTTTGGCTTGAAAACAGATACAATTTAACGAAGATATCCACAGCGCATTGTCTTGAGTTTGTAATTACGAATTTGAATGAACTGGAGAGAATAATTTGTGAAACCCCTAATTACTCTACAACATCGTATTTGGATATTTGGCCACACTGAATACAAAATTCTAACCGTAACGTACTTAGACACTCTGAGTCCATCTGAGAGATCGGGTGTGATCTGTAATGAGCTGACGTTGCAATTGTCTAACATGGAAACATCCAACTGAGAGTTTCTACAGAGACAATTTCTGCTGGTCCCTGAAGTTCCGTAATTCATTCTCATTTAACTTAACACCTACAACGAAGCTTAGGGAGGGGATGTGGTTATTTCATATTCATTGTGTTGGTGACTAACATCGTGCTCATCTTCACAACCCGGATGTCTGATTACAATGTTCAAGTCACACGCTACCATCTTATGTTCAATATTCGTGGAATTACCCGTTGAGTTCTACGTAATTTCCACGCATTCTCCCTGTCCTCAGAATCAATGCTTTATCATTTATTAGGCGTTTACAAGAGAATGCAAAAATTCTAAGGACCTAAATATTTACTTCACTCTCGGCCAGTCTATAAACGGAGTCTAATTTACGCAGCTATCTATCCCGCATTTTCGACACTTCTTACATTCAGATAAGCGTTAACATGCACACGGATACGATCCGAGTAGATGAGGAAAAATATAAACAACTTTCAAAATTGCACAAAGCTTATCATCGTCTAGAAAAGTTTAATTACTACAATATTTCAATTGCTAACTACACTACAATACAATACAAACTATATCATCCGTTTACCGGCATATCAAAAGTATCCAAGATGGATCGAATCAACTCCCGATTTCAAAACATGGCAAAATTTCCTGGGTGGAAACTATGTTATCAATTTTATTAACTAAGTAGTTATAACATTATCAAGCCTAATCTACGCCAACCTATATCATCATCAACATTCACGGTTGGACTACATTTGACCTACATAAAATTTAGGTTCAATAAAATTATAATTAAATCAAGTAATAATATCTCTCTAATATGTGTAATATTATACAAACCATACTAAACACGCCTAAACTTGATTAAGTTCGTCTAAACATGCTAAGTGAAGGAGGAAGGTTATTATTTATTGTAAGTAAACTACTAATGCAACGAAGAACCACTGGGTTTAACATCCTGCTTCTCGAATCTCTTCATCAAGTTTCCACATTAGTTCAGTCTATGAGGCACCACCCCAGTAGCACACAAACGTTGAAAATATGTGGATTAAACGTTAGTACCGAAATGTCCGCCTGTTCAACGGTTTATTCGACGTTGAATAATGGTTGAGAAGAAAGGATGAAGAAACGGGCTTAGTTGGCCAAAACAGAGCACGAAAGCTGTCTATTGGTATACACACATTTAATTTAATTTTATCCGTTGCTTTTATCACGATATACGGTTTTAATTTTCCAACAGTAAATAATCCGAACGGTTGCTCTAGGGTTCGAACACAGGAACGTTCTGCACTTCTCGTTGGTAGCTCGACGCGTTGACCACTTATCCAAAGAATCCACCTGGAGAGGCCACTACTCTTTTACTGTATCGTTGAAATTAACTGTTTGTTGAAATATAGTTTAAAATTCAACCTGTTTTCAACATGCGCATGAAAAATATAGCTATTTTTACTATATTTGCTTTTAATTATAATGTTTAAGCAATTAAATTAGAAGTGATGCGTGGAACTTGAAAATAAATCCCTCAAAATCTTCTTTTCTTACTATCTCATTAAAGAGGAATCAAATCCCATCTGCCTATATCATTGATGATAATCCTATTGCTAAAGTTTCTTCTCAAAAGGACCTTGGAGTGGTATTTGACGAAAAACTTCTGTTTGCTGATCACGTGACTTCTATAACTAACAGTTCTATGCGCTTACTTGGTCTTCTCTATAGATTTACAGAAATTAAGGACCTTCATTCATTAACTATGTTCCACAAAACCTTCATCTCCCCTAAAATTGAATATTGCTCCCCAATTTGGAACATGGCTAGTATTTCTAATCTATCTCATATTGATTCTGTTCTGAACTTTTTTCTTGCTATAGTCAAAAGAAGAATGCAATCAGTACGTAGGTTAAGCAAACCAGATTTGTTATCCGTTCTTGGTCTCCACGTTCCCTCTTCTCGTCGCAAGCTGGCAGATTTAATGTACTTATACAAGATACTTAAGAGTAATCTTAGAACTGGAGAGTTGATATCTAAATTTTACTTCCGTGTTCCCTTGCGAATAACCAGAAATAATAACCTCCTTCATTGTACAACGCCTAGGCTAAGTATACTGCAGCGCTCCTTATTCCATAGACTAGTAATTATGTACAATAATCTTGATTCAAATATTGATATTTTCGGATCTAAAAACACTTTCCATCGAACGCTAAATACCAAGATCTGAGCTATTCCTTTTGTGTATTATAATCGTCATGTTATTGATATCAACTGCTGTGTTATGAGTTGTTTAAAATTTAATTTCATGTTATTTAGTTTGTAGTAATGTTATTTAGTTTATTGCATTGTTATTTTGTTTCTGTCTAAAATGGCAACTCCAGCTGTATCTGAAACTTAATAATAAAATAAAAAAAAACAAGTGTGAAAACGAAATCTAGGACATAGTACGAATGATAGTTGAAGGTACGTCACATTAACGTCGTATCAACGAAATTCTAACTTCGTTGAAAAGTGGTTTAAAATTCAATCTGTTTTCAGCGTGCACATGAGTATACCAAAATTAGTTTGTGTCATTCAATTAGTTTTTAATTATATTTTTTGACATAACATTAATAACAAATGCATTAAACAAAATCTATTATACCATAGTTGAAAATAACATATTGAATACACGTTGTATTAACGTCTTATCAACGCAATGACGTCTTTGTTGCAATATGATTTAAAAATAAACGTTTCATTTTTTCAACCGATAACGGTTAATCAACGAAATGAACCGTAACGATGAAAACACGTATGTGTGCTACTGGGGCAGTACTAAATTCAGACTTAAACTGGGAAATTAATAATCGTAAAGTCAAATTAGGTTTCATATTCGTAAAACGAAACATAAAAAGTAAAAACTTTCATAATTATAAGCATTATTGATGATAATTTTACATAAAATGATTTACTTGAAGAGAACCTCTGTCAACAATGCGACACATTACCATCCAAACAATTAGCGGTTTCCTCGGCAGAGTAGATTTTTATGCTACTCTCAAAAGGCTGCTAAAATTTTGCTCTCGCTATAAAAATGGCTCAAGCAAATGAAGCAACCTTTACGCGCGTGCCTAGGCCGCTCACTACTGTTGAGCAGGCTCGATCAGGTGTCGAACCCACAGGTCGCATCCTGTGGAGACAGTCTTCAAACTCGCTGGTTCCCAACGAAGTGCCTCTCCCATCCACCAGCAACTACAGACGGAGACCGGACATCAGGAAGATGATTGCCCTCGTGGATAGGGACATCGCTTACAAGGAAATCTGCCTCAGTGAGCTGGAGCTGTGCATTCTGCTGGACGAGGCAGAACTTCAGACCATAGACTTCTTACGGAAGCCTCTTCGGAAGATGCCGATCAAATTGACGCCTCCTCCCGAAAGTGCAAAAGACACACTCATGATCAAAAAGGAAGTGGAAGATGCTTTGCGTGAACTAAGGAGGCGACGCAAACTACACTGCAAAGGCCTGTTTGAATATCTGACAGCCGGCAAGAGTTCAGATGAAATAAACAGCAACAACGATGACATTGACTGACCCATCAAAGAAGCAGAAGCATGAAAAGGACCGGTGTGAATGTGATGGTCCCTGGCGCGAGATTACCTCTCCGCAAACCGTGTGAATGTGAGAGGGTTCCTGGAGCGAGATTACTTCTCCGCAAACCCGTGCGAATGTAATGGTCCTTCTCATGTGGATGTGTTTCTTTGATGGTGTCAGACTCATCATCACTTTTGCTCTTTCATCGAACTGAATGCCACTGTCTAAATAATCAACAGATACCTGATGAGTTCTTGGCGTTTTCTTTAAGTGAGTGCAAACAATTCCATCTTCCTTTCTTTTTTTTAACACCTCTCGTGTTTTAGAAGAATCAGTTCATTTTACTGATGGCTGCCGAAGAGACTCTTGGGAATTCTAACTCATTCATGCAAATTTCGTAAGAAGTAATCTGTCTTCCACAGCAGCAATCGGATTCCTTAGTTCCCTCATCTCATCAGGTCTTCTAATGAAAGTACTGGCACATGGTGGGGATTGGCGACTTTGTGGGCTCTTTCCACACGATGCTTCCAGCAGTGGCAAATCGGTTCTTTTGAGAACCAATAACTCCCTTCCGAAAGGAAGGAAACGGCTCTTTTTAGAGCCACCATAACTAATTACAGAACGGCCTTTCTCAAGGCCCCCGGAACCTTTCCGAAAGGAGAGGAACTGGCTCTTCTCAGGGCTACCAAAACCTTTCCGAAAGGAAAGTAAACGGTCTTTCTCAAGGCCCTCGGAACCTCTCCGAAAGGAAAGGAACCGACTCTTTTTCAGGCCCTCCAAACCATTTTCAATCATTCCAAGATCGTCAACAGAAACTAAAAGATGAGAATCAGCGCCATGAAGAAACTCCAAAAAGCGAAGAAGGAAGTGGTTGATTGGAATTTGGATCCCATTTCACGGACAGTGGCCAAGGAGATACAAGGGTTCTTGATAGTCAGTTGATACTGCAGCAAAGCATACTCCGCTATTCTGAAAGGATTTGAGTCAATATTTGACCTGAAGATCTACACCTTATAAAGAAGCTGGTAACTACATTGACTTCACGTGTAATCGCACAAAAGCAGCAGATATACTGCGAGTTCATCCAGAAACTGATGTACCATCCTTTGTCACCGAATTGAAGATGATGTTAAGAAGAACAGTTTAACTTCTGGAAGTGATATACCCAACGTGTTTTGATAGTGGTGCAAACTTCATCATGGGAAGATGGACGTAGTTTCCGTTCTCTGCAACGTCTCAAAACATTCCTAAGGGACAGCAAGACACGGAAGAGGAAGAATAATGGTATGGTTTGTCATGTACATCACGATTTCCTTGACATATCCAACGTGGACGAGTTAGCAGGTAGATTTGTTCCAGCCAGTGATCGTCTCAGAACAATCTTCGGGCCAGTCAATTTGAAAGTAAGTAGAGATGAATAATTAATGTCAATTAGTTAGTTTGTGTCTGTGGAATTGTAGGTGTAACTGCAAGTAGAACTATTTGTTAATTATTCTATATTTCTTTTATTACGTTTATTTCATTTTGTTAATCCTGACGTTATCCATAGACTGATCCGAGTATTTAGTTTGAAGTATATGCATAAAGTAGCTTCCAGTTAGTCTAAGCCAAGACGTACTCCCAGGCTTTCTTTTTCCATGCGCCCCCACCCCAATTTTAACATGAAAGAGACGCCCATACTATTGGATTATATCCTGGGCAGGATTATGATAGTGTTCATTGTGAACATCTACATCAATCTAATACTGTCATCCCAACGACGCCTTGGTCTCCGTTTCTTCCCTCATCCGAGCTACACGGCCTGCCAATCTTAGCCTTCATTATTCTTACAGTATCTGGTGAGCCTGTGGAGTATTTCATTATGCAGTCTCCCCATTTTTTCCAGTCATCTTGTCCCGTTTTGGCCCATATAATTTTCAAAAAACCTTAGTTTCAATTTCTTAAAATCATTTTTGTTGATTTTTTTAAATCGAATTTTTATTTAAATCATATTTTTTTAAAATTTAAATAACCTGCGGCAATGGAAAAGCTACGAAGATAGTTTTTTTTTTTCAAATACCTTAACCAGTAAAACCTGAAGTAAATTTCACGAATATGTGGTGTTCGCTGTGGAAGATAGCTATAGAAAGTAGGTAATTACAAGTTGTAATAATTTTGAAAAGGAAAAAAAGATATGGCAATACTTACTTATGATATATTTTACAAAGAAAGTTAACATGTAGGAAACTTCTACGTTACTATCGTCGATATACGATGAATGGTTTCACAGGGAGGGGTATACACCATAATTAAGTTGGATAGAGAAACAATTTACAATATATAATTCTAACGTATCAGCTTTCCTTTAAAAATGACGCCTGCGCGTCCTTTTCTTCATAAGCAATTGGAAATTTTATAATCGCAATTGCCTCTTTTCTCCAGGCTACATCTTGCTAACGAAATATTCCCGAATTTAAGTTTACTAATACAAATTTTAGCTCACTTCATTTACAGGGTTGGTACAGATTTCTGATTTTCAATTTCCCTGACCAAAGTTACACATGATTTAACTGACTGTGAAATCAGAGGAAAAAAGCTACATTTCGCACTGTTTAGTGTAATCCAACCATTGACAGACTTGGTTTTGATGGCCTCCTCATCTCCCGATCCATCCACATTTTTTTATCTTTTTTAACTTTCCTGTTTCTACACATGTATTTATTGCTTAATATTCAAAATAGGACGACAGTAAGAACCACTACAATACTCAAGATATGACAAGCACTATATATATATATCATATTTCACCAATAAAATCAATATCATTATTACCATTGACCATAACCACATAAAAGCAATATGCAACTGAGTCCTGCAATTTCATGGCAAAACAACCCGTTTCTTCAATTCTGTCAGCTTTATTTGTAACAACTGATCTTTTTCTTCCATGTCTCTTCTTAATCTTTTCTCTCTTCTTCCAGCTTACTAACTAACTTGCTGCATCAAATGTCTTTTCTCAGTTTTTCTCATCTTTTCTTTCCAGTGCCTTTGCTTGTAAATATTCTTCATAACGTTTTCTAGCACCACGCACGTAATCAATCATTTTCTTTTCAATTTTCACATTCAGTATTCCCTCCCATTTCATGAACTGCATCATGCACAGGTCTTTGAGAAATAATTGTTCTCTCATGCCTGTTCTCAATCAGCAAGGACTTATTTATGGAAACCCCACTCTCAACAGTTGCGTTTCCATGGGATAAAATCAGACATATCATCACCACCTCCCACAAATCTTGGTACTTTCCCTTCCCAATAAAAAATCTCGAATACACATCACCAATACTTCCACTGTTGCTCAGTTCTTGACAAACTTCCTGAAAGGTGTAACTCTTCTAACAGCATATGCAACCTCTTCTGTGCAAGGGTTGAATTTTGCTGAATTATGAAGGAATCCAGAGAAGAAAAGCCTTAACTCTCTTGTATTTCAGTGGACTCCTCTCAATGAGCTTCTGAATCACTGCAGTCAATACATGTCGACATTGCAACAGGAACTTCAGCTTGTCACGTTCACTTGCTGTGTTTGGGATTGCTCCAAGGAAGCGACGAGCAGCAAAACCAATGTCTACATTCTTCGGATGAACCAAGTTCTCTGAAGATTTCATACCAACGGCCAGTAACTCTGCGGTGGAAGCTGTCTTCAGAATCTCTGGTTTCACACAGCAACGCATCAGTTCCAAGTAACAACTACTTCAGTGCTTCACACACGAGAGGGGGCATTGATTTCGATGTTTGGACACGCTGGAGAAAAGGCTGACACTCGTCGCATACTGTCTTTTCGAGTTCTGGCAGGGTCATGCACCAAATCTGAAGATACCTGTAGAAACAAACCATCGCCTTCCTGTTAGGCAAGCGATGCCACCCCTTTCAGCCTGATGTAACATCTCGGTAAAACATAAATGGAATGAATGTAAAAAATAATTGTTGTTGTGATGATGTACAATAACGTTTATTGTTTTTGGTTAATTGCTGTTAGCTAATTCCAGCAGCCTGCAGCAGCCCTAAACTTCAATGCTACATAACCTCTGAGAATGCGACTTCACCTAATCTGAAAAGTATAGAGACTTACTTCAAAATCCTCCCTCCCCAGCCACATTATTTATTTATAAATCTCCACTTTTTTCTTACATTAGAAGAAGGTGTTAAAATTAAAAGAAACTGAATTTCCCTGACTTTCCAGCTTTGTATCAACCATGACTTAGTTTTCAGCCCTCAAAATTGCACTATCCATTTGGGAACACCCCATGACAATAATCCACAAAGTATGAGAGAGATTTTATGCCCGCGGTTGTTCAGTGGTAGAGCACTCACCTCTAATCCGTGGGGTCCTCGATTCGATCCCCGCTCGTGCCATGTGAGCTTTGTGGTGAACAAAAACAGCGTGCGTGTGTTTTCTCAGGGTTTCCTCATTTCCTCCCACTTTCTTCATTCCACTAATTTTGCCATCATCATCCAAGTTGTCTAAAGATCTTAGATAAACCTGAATTTAATGATAGCTATTTAATCCAGTCAAATCAATAGTGGATACGCAGCTTTGCATTTTCATCCTTCAGCATACACATAGGTAAACTTTATATCTCCACTGAGTGCAAATTGCTTTTGAGCGATTTGTAAAGAGAAAACAATACTATTTGTCGTGGGTAGAAGAGTGATTTTACATTGAGAGTTACATTTGAACACTGTGGATAAAGATACACTATTGACTGTTTGGTAACAAACAGGTTTGACTCTTCTTAAACAAGTGATATGTTTAGGGAGACTTGAGGTGTTTGTATGATGTTTAGCAAGTGAGTGTATGCCATTTCATTGGAGGATCGTTGGGAAGGATTTTGTAAGAATATTCACTGGGAACCTACCCAAATTACGTTAGTGTGGTTAGACTTAGAAGACTAAGTTTTGCTCAGAGGAGGAAGCGAATTGACAAGGTACGAAAATAATATCCGAGCACGTAAGTCAACGCCAAATTCTGTGATATATATACCACACCAATGCTTTGAACAATATTTACTTTCGTTTACTATCGTTCTTTGTGTGCAAATGGATTAGTACTTACAAAATACGGAATATAGGAGTTATGCTGAAGGTACAATATGTGTTATCAGACTTGCTTGCAATTGTATAAGCATAAATTATTTATTACGGAACGTGCCAGGAAACTTCGAAATATTTCACATACTTTAACTGCGACATGGTGTTTCCCAGAAAATTGAATACATGTTAGTTTTAGTTACATCAGGAATACGTTCGTATTTATCTGTTATTATTGAAACGTCTATTAATTAGTCTGATGGTGTTGATTTGGAATAACTGCGCAACTGTGATGGGAACTTTTTGGTTATATGACCGTATAACCCTGTATACAAACACAATCAACCCAACATATTGGAGACTAACCGTACCTGATTTTGCGAATGCCTGTCAGACATTTCTTGTACGCTTGGAATTAAGCTAAACACATTTACAGATTTTGACTTGGTGTCAGGTAGTCACGAAGTTGAACATTTAAGCATTTGCATTAGGGTTGAGTTGATATGGTTGTGGAATGGAAAATTAAGTGTAATGATTAACCCAGGGTTAGCAGCTGTTACGAGAGGACGGTTGAATGGATGATTCTGATTTCTGGAAATAAGAAAGTGGAATGGGATGGACTGGAAGAAGAAGTCAGTGCACTTCCTGTGAATGTAATTGTAAAAACTGACGCATTTGAATTTATTTATGGCCTTTAGGCATCTCAAGGCTCAGGCCGGGATAGGATCGGGGAGAGAATGTTGGAAGATAGTCGGCCAGAGCCTAGTTAGTACGTACCATCCCAGCATTTGCCTAGTATGGCAGGAAAAAAAACATGGAAAAGCTTATCATCAGGATAGGTAACCATTGGGTTGTTCCCAGGACCTACCAATTGCCAAGTATCATCAAACACTTCCAGATTTCTTATGTTAATAGAAAAAAAAAATAATGTAGATTGTTTATGAAGGAATGTTGTATAATAAGCTATATAACAAAGGCAAAGGATGAAAAAGTAAACACTCACCATGGCCGTATACAGATTTCGCAACAAACACAGGACTCCCATCTATCCCGGATTGATCGGAACTGATCAGTAATATCGTCTCATGTCCAGATAAAAATTAAACCATATTCGGAATTGTGATTTGGAGGGATTCCGGCAAGATGTTCAGTTGAAAAAGGGGTGGGGGTAAAACAAAAGTTAGGGAGGTGTAAGTAAAATATTTACCTTTACTTAATGATTTAAGCTTACATGAATATTTAGTAGCACCATTATTTCATATTCTGTTTTCATGCCACAAGCATCCTAAATTAATACGTTCGAAGCTTCGACCCAGAACCCCAAACAATATCTTTATTTTCCATTATGTCGATCTAGCAACAATAGTGATGCGAATAAAAAGAGCTCTGTTACCGTATTACTTTTAAGCATTGTTATTGTTTAGCTTGAAAATTTAGACCTATGGTCGACGAAAAATCAATGCCAAATGCTACTGAAAGAGGTCGCTATCAACAAACACAGGCAGTACGAATGCACTTCTAATTATTCAAAGTCTAATTACTTTGAATAAGAATATCGATCTGTTCTTCAGAAACGAGATATAGAACCTACTTTTACGACGAGCTTATCCACAATACATATTTTCCAAACCAGTACAAGGTTAATTATGTTATCTTGTACTTGCATTTGTGTTGCTTAAGTCTCGGATCAATTTGTGGCTTCTCTTACGATAGCGTATGAAGAGAACTGAACTCTAGATAAGCCTTGTACTACATTATAGTGCAAAGTACACGGCAACGCCGCGCTTTACGTTTCATAGATAATTCGTCCACCTCTCATAATATTGTATTTGAAAGTAGGAAGAGTACGTTAGTCCTCTGCTCTGTGATCATAAAATATTGGAAGACCTAAATTTCAATCATGGGATTTAGGTAACTATGGTTCAGGCTGAGATGAGGTGGTACGGAAATCAGCCAGAGCTTAGTTCCGAAGATACCATCCCGGTATTAGTCTGGGTGGATATTCTCGCAACAGGTGACCTACCCTGTACTTGACGATGGTTATCAGTATGAATCACCTGAGAGAATGAGGGATGTTGTTAGACGAAAACATGTAATAAGTGAGTAGCATAAGGAGTATAGGAGTTTGAAATACAAAAGTAAGCATTGTCAAAGATATTAAACATTGCGAAAAATAAGTCGTTTCTTTCACATTATGCTAATCTAAATTGTCGCCCGCTAGTGGTGCTAACACTCACAATTGGATGAGAGAATGTTTATGAGGTCAATTTCAAGAAATACGAGGGAAACAATATACGAGATGCTGCCCCACCAACTCGCTGAACTGTGGCGGCGACTTGTGGACAATGGAGACAACTTTCTGAACATGCTGAGAGACATCAAGAGTGCTTTTGTGAATGTGAAATAGGATTGCTATCAGCGTTCTGTTGCATTTTGATAAGGAATAGAACTGATTTAATCGACAGATACGAAATAGGACAGGGTGTAGTCACAGTGAAATGACGACAAGTGTGCGAATTCATGACTTTTTACAAGGGCATAAATGTAATTAAGTAAAACATGTGTGCACACAGTCACAGGGGAATTTATCCCCCCCCCCCCTGGTAATTCGCACACATTGACAACCATCGAGAGATGTGATAGGTTAGTGCATTCTTCCAGTAATGTTGTATAACAATTTAAGCAACATTCGGGTTGAATGTACCGTAGACAGTCTCGAAATTCGTCGGCGCTAGGTCACCTATTGCGAGTGACTGAGGGAAAAAAAAACTACAAAACACTCAGTGAAGAAAGCCGCTGCTGGGGATCGAACCTAGGGCCTCTCAAAATCCGAATTCTTATCAACTGCTCGGTACTTGATGAACACCTTTGAGAAATTCCATCGGGCCCAATACAGATCAAATCGACTTCATCTAAGGTCCATAAACTACTCTCTGGAATTCTGACCTCGACGACGTAATTTAATAATGAATAGGCTATAGTTATGTTAGTGACGGAATAATACTCCAAAAACGTTAATGATGATTCTTTTTGCTGCGTAATACTAACACACACTTTTGCTTTCCGTATCAAATTAATTCCACAATCAACTACCACACACATATTAACGCTGCAACGCTGGTTCCAAAAAAACTTGTGTATCACACTGCAATGAAATAAACTATTCAATTAATGCCATCGGTAGTGTGTTTCAATACCGTATGTAAGTACAGTACTTGTCAATTAATGACCACATAGGCCAAGTGGTAACAGAGAGAGTAAAGAAAACTTGCTACCAGGTCAGACCCTAACTTGAAGGATTTTTTTTTTTTTAAGACAAACTAAGTATTCCTAGGAGAAGCCCCTCCCCTCGCCTTGTTTGTTAAAGATGGAAGCGAGAGGAATCCTGGAAAAAGATTTCAGAGGGAGCCCACTTAATCCTCTTAAGTTCATTCTGCAATTCTTAGAAAATAAAAAGTTTTAATTTGTGAACAACAGATGGCAGAAGGAAAGAAAAAAGTGAGCCAGGGAGGCTACCTGAAGAGCACCCGTTTGGTATAACGTTTTCCGGAGCAAACTCCTACTAAATGAAAATCGTTAATATAGGCTCAATTCGTTAAAAATTAGAATTACCCACAGGAAGATGTCACTATCAATGGGCATAAGAGAAAGTGGCGCCTTTGGGTTCTGAGTTAATCGTTGGTTAAAAAAAAAATCATTCACTTACTAAGGAGTCTTCTCGCGGGGCAGTTGTGTTGTTGTTGTTGAACTATTTGGATAATATTTAAACTTTATAGCCTATTTCCAATTTCAATGAAACGGAATCGATTACGTCTATATTATCTTTTTATTTGAAGACATAATCTATTTTAATATAGCACAGTGTAATAATTCTGCACCCGCAGCGCCTATTGTGGTAATAATCGTGCGTCGATTACTAATCTATATTTTTGGTCACCAATACCTCCTCGCATGAAAAAATGTGATTCGAATTTGACGGACTGAATTACTTTTGTAATTTAATTCTATTTTATTAGCTAGGCATTCGCTAAAAATAATCTTTCTGTGGGCCAATGAACAATGACTCTAGGCAAAAATCAATTAAATGTTTTATATTGAGTATTGTGTTACTTTAATACTTTATGGTTGCGAAAGTTGGAGTACGACCCTAGCAGATGAACATAAATTGCGTGTATTTGAAAATAAGGTTTTGAGAAAGATATATGGGCCGAAACGGGACGAGATGACTGGAGAGTGGAGGAGACTGCATAATGAAGAACTCCACGGACTGTACGATTCACCAGATGATGTAAAAATAATGAAATCGAGACGACTAAGGTGGGCAGGGCATGTAGCTCGGATGGGGGAAAAACTACGATTATATTCTATCCTGGTTGGAAGGCCCGATGGAAAGAGGCCATTGGGAAGACCGAGACGTCGTTGGGAGGACAATATTAGAAGAGATCTTCGAGAAGTAGGTGTTCGTGATGAAAACTGGCTTGATACTGCCCAGGATAAAATCCAATGGCGAACGTCTGTTACTGCGGCGATGAACTTGCGAGTTCCATAAGCCATAGAGTTAGTTAGTTAGTTTAATTGTGTTACTTGGAGTGAATATTTTTCTAAATTACAAATACAAAGGTCGGACTCGGTGGAATTAGAAACTAAGAAGTCGTAATGAATGAATTGTCAGGGTTCCCACTCATTTGCCAAGATCAAATTCCCTGACTTTTCCAGGTCACTACTCAGAAATTTCCAGGTACCCCATTTTGTACATACATCATAATTCCATGGGAAAATAAAGGTACATCAAAACATTTCACTGTATTCTGTTCTTACATTGCATCATGGTTGGCACATTAACCTCCACGTAATTTCTAAAACGATCTAACATTAAATGCCTGCTGTAGCTAAATGAACTTCAAACAATAAGCTATCAAATTTCCTGACTTTTCCAGGTTTCCAAACATTGTACTGAAATTCCCTGAATTTTCCAGGACTTTTTAGTGCTAAGCTGGATTCCCTGACTATTCCAGGTTTTCCAGGTGGGTGGGAACCCTGATTGTTATTAACGTCCTAAACGAGCTGGTGAGTTTCTAAGGACGGGACCAACAATTTATGTTAAAGTGGCTCTGAATCACGACGTTCAATAGACCCCGTGAACAGAAAGCGAGCGTGCTAACCTCTCGGTCAGTCCGAGGTCACAAAGGAGTCAGAGTCGAAGCTTCTGTGTAGCGACTCCGCAACCCTGCTTACTACAATTAATTTAGTCGTTCTCTAGTCGCTGACGCATATAAGTAAACTGATACCGGAAACAAACATTCTTGCAATTCGTGACGTAGACTGCATTTAATCCGAAAAAAAGTAAGTGGTGACATCAATATAACATGAGTAATCAGAGCCTTGTGCCAGGCACCTAGTAATCATACTTTTATGTATAGCAAGATATTAACTTTACGAAATCGATTACATTTTTCAAATTGTTTAAACGTGAATAAAATTTATATTTGTATTCCTACTGCAATTCTTCTGTGATAAGTCATTTTCAGTCAGAATTGATACAGAAAGTAATTCTAGGTCTATGGTAAGTTTAACAGACTTTTCTTTTAACCTGACTTCGATCCCTGGCCATAAGGAAATGAATTAGCAATATAAAATTACGTAAGATCACCAAAGTCAAGCAGCTCTGGGTCTGGTCAGTGTTTGGATGGGTAACCGTTTCAGCACTCCAGATGGTGTTGCCTGTGCGGCGTCCACCCAGCGTCGTGAGGCCAATTGGGGAGCTACCTGAATAAAGAGGTAGCGATCACAGTTGAGGGCTTCGGCTCTCCTCTCCCAACACGTCTGTTCAGCGTGGGAGCAGTAGACCACCTCCTCCCTCCGGGAGAGGTCTCATCCAGTAGTGGATTGAATATGGCTGTGTATTATTATATATATACGTATATACATATATACGTGCAATGACAGTCCACCACTAACCCCCCCCCTTTCCCACTTCGCTCACCCAGCATAACGCCACTGGCCCATGGTCCAGCGTTGTCAGCTGACGGGAAAATCTTAACACAGGCGAGAATTACTTTTCTTCAAATAACCTCCAAAGGAAAACTTCATTCTGGGATTGTTTCTGGTTTATTCCTCTTCTCCCCGACTGCTTGCCCGAGTTTCACTTACCTAATCGTGCACCGTTGTTTCAATCAATATAACTCCTCACCCCCACTCTCTAGAAAAAGGAAACTTTGACCAAAGTTCCGAAAAACAAAAGAAAGAAACAACAAAGTTGTTGTGTTCGACGAATCTGACTTCCCTATAAACGGAACGGCTATTATTCCAAAGAACCGATCCAATTACCTTCCGTTCATTTTCGTCTGAAAGTCAGTATTTATAAGGTAATAACTTATAAGTTCCTATGCCTGCATGTCAATAAAAAAAAATACGACTTTCTTTAACGTTACTTCGTGAATTAAATGCCACATCCTATTCGTTTCCCTGTTATGTGGACATGTTGACCAGTTAATGTATTATTGCGCTGTAAGGTAGTTCAATACATCATCAGCTTTTGCCTCCAACCCTTTCTTTAGCTCTTTACAAGCCACAGCAGGTTAGGTTAGGTTAGGTTAGAAAAGTCAATTAAGGTTTTCTTTATACATACGTATTTTTTATATTTCACACAGTTGAAACAGTCAATTACTCACAGCTGGATGGATTACTGCCGTCTCTACCTTACAGCTCAACACTTCCACTGTTCGTAAGGTAGTCAAACACTCCGATTTAACAAACTTATCATTGATCTTTTCTTCCTTTTCAGGTTTCACATGTGATTAACTTATCCATTTATCCAGTAAATTTTTCTTTAAAAAAAAAAACTATTTCTGGATCGGTTCTGCGAAACTTAACCTAACGGAACCACATGTACAATGATACGGTACTGAATTTTAAAAATCTGGGCAGGACGTACGAAACCTTCGTTAATATTAGTAGTATCCAGACATGCTCTACAACGCAGTTTTCCATTCCAAAATGAAATAAAATTCACTAGTGTAATATAGCATACTTTTCTTGTACGAACAGAAGGGACTGGGGAGAAAGAACTTGATTTGGAAGTTAGATTTTTATTATTTGGCGGGAAATTTATTTTTACGAAACTGACAACACTACCATGGTCATTTCGTGGATACCACTGTTTGAACCCGACGAACACAGTTGAGGTAAAGGACGGTCAATCTAACTTAACCATATCTAACTAACGAATTGCAAGCAAAAAAAAAACACAAATATTATTGTGAAATTCTGTCGAAAAATTGAGTACAAGGGCCATGGCTACCCCAAACTTGAATAAAGCTAGAGTCGTGACTAGCTGAGACTATCGGGAGGTCACGCAACAGTAAAGCCATAATTTTGACTTGCTGCCCCGATACTGTGTGTGAAATTAAGTGTAACATTCCAATTGCAGTTTAAAAAGGGATTCATAACGCTAACTCCAAAGGCTTAATTAGGAAGAATTAACCCATGTGAATTTGAAGATAGCACAATGAGAAAAACAAAACTTCGTAATACTTTTAAAGTACTCTTATTTACGGTCTGGGTTGAAAGCACCGTCACTCAAAATCAACCCATCATTCAAACACATGAATCTACATGACAACAAACCTGATATACAAGAGCAATTTCTAATTCAGATTTCGGTCTGTTTGTTCTTTTCTCAAAGTGCCCGAAGGATTGAGTTGTACGCGCCACACGATAAAACTTCCACATCTCAATGTAAACACAATTAGCACGATTACTTTGATTTGACAAAGAACGAGTACCGCGGTAAGATTCAACCACATTTACTCCCTAACTAAACAATAATGATAGCTATTAAACTGCTCATACTCTTTATGACCGACAATAATTTCAGGTGAGCTGATATCTGAAATATCGTTCTGCCGGAACTACCAATGCCTTGTTTAACTGTGCACCTAAACATACCGTATATATATGGTATGGGCTTCAATTAAGTGCATTACGAAAAGTAACACAGCATTATTGCAGTGTTTCAGCAAAAGTTGTAACATTGAAAATCCCATTCAGTACTTTGGCCTGTTGACCGCAGCAAAATATTACCTGGGACGTATGGTACGTACGTAGTGGAAGTGTATGTAGTTCCACGTCTAGGATGATTTTGATTGAACTGTCCGTGACATGAAAGATCACACAAATGCAACATGTTCTATGGCATTTGAACAGCTAAAGATAACGTTACATTTAGATTTTGAGTTTCTGCTAAGTATATAAACAACACGAGATTTAACAAAATGTGATACTGACCTTGATTGGATAGTCTGAACATGTTTCCCGTTTATATTGCTGCTTCTTTAACAACTATTTGAAAAATTACATCACATTTCCATGAACCACTTTTAAAGTTAACACTGTACTATAGCATATTTATCTGAAAAATAAAAACACTCACACATACAACTTTATCACTCACACTTCACAGTAAACAGCGCACATAGCCCCCAGCACTATGTACAGTATAAAATGGCCGGCACATATGATCACGTGATTTAGACGAACTTTACGGTTTAGGCGCTAGATGTCAGAAACATGCAGAAATGCAGAAGACAGAATTGCTGTCTTTCTATTTCTCTATATACAGGGTGAACAGAATTCGACCGACAAAATTTCAAAGTTTGAAACACAACATTTATAGGACTAACTACAGTTACTTCTCTAAACGTTCTACCATTTTCAGATAATTGACCCTAAACGTCAGAATTTTGCAAGTTTGTTAATGAACAGAAGTTAATAATAAGGCAAATCCCAGCTTAAAATGATACTTTTGTAAAGAACTTTATGGCTATCAAATTAAGAACAATTGTCTTACAACAAAAGAACAAGTTTGAGCTTGAATGCCCTAAAAACGAAAAGATTTTTCTAAATAATGCTTAAGTCTATCAAATACAATTAGATGGCGCATAGGAATAAAGATTAATGTCAATTTCTTAGTGCTAAGGAAAACAGATTTTAAAGTTTAAATAGAGATAGAAGTGGAATGTCTCATTAATTAAAGATTTTTTTTTCAAGTTGGACAATAATAACAGAAAATGTAATGTAAACACACGGTGTAAGCATTCAAAATAAGAACACCTTAAACACTGTATACAGAGAGCACACATAAGCTCCTTTTTGATTTTCAATTTATTTATGGCTTACGGTACCTCGGGATAAAGTAAGGATAGGGGTCTTCGGTAATGAGATTTCCATACCGACTTTCGGTATGTTTTGGATACCGATATACTGAACTATATCAATATACCGAAATACCGAATAATATTGAAATACCGAAAAACAATTAGATTGAGCGATATGTAAGTACTCATGGACGTATTTATTTTGGGTGTGGCCTGGATCCCCAACCCGAAATTCCGGTTAATATGTTTTAAAAAACAGTATAATTTTAGACGTAATTGTCTATGTTTAGGGTTGTAATTCCCTTTTTCACAAGAACCTTGTGTTAGGTAAACATTGAAATAATTACAGAAAAATTGAGAACAGCCGCGACCGAGACTGGAACCCGGATCTCTCAGTTGCCGGCCGGGTATGCTGTCCATTACACCACAACGGCACATCAATCCTCTGTGTATATAAACTACTCCTCACACCTTAATACTCTTCCAGCCCCAGCAGCTGGTTACCAAGTCAAGATTTGAAGATCATATATGTAAATACTTTTATTGAGAAATTTGTTCAGCAACCGTACAGTTCGAAATAATAGATGTAATTTCTTTTTTTCACAAGAATCTTGTGTTAGGTAAACATTGAAATTAATACGGAAAAGTTAACAACCACCCGGTCGCCAACAAATTGGGTGCAAATGTCAGTCTTTTAACCTTGCCAGTGTAATAATATAGTGTATATTTACACGAGAGATAAGCAATGAAATGTTGGCGATCTCAAATAGAGAAAAAAAAATATTGACATGAGAAAGAAAAAGTTGATTATTCATATTACAGAATACTATACTGATAATAAACATTAAAGCATTTACATTAATGCACAGACTCATTTCGAAATCAAGGAAAAGCACACATCTTGATAAATTATTGTGCTGTAATCTGGTACTTTGAATTTAATTTTTTAAGGACTTTAGGCAACTCAGGCTCAGACCAGATGGATGATGATGGAATGATTGGTGGAATGAAGAAAGTGGGAAAATCCCGAGAAAACCCACTCACACTGTTCATCACAAAGCCCACAAGGCACGAGGAGGGTTTGAACCGACGAACCCAAGCGCCAGAGGTGAGCGCTCTAACCATTGAGCCACCGTGGTCCGCTCTAATCAGGTACTGTTTGGGCCTTTCCTGATAATGAAAACACAGTTGCTGTAGCTTCGCCGACTTCACGTGGAGTCAATTAATAAAGTCAATAACGCAGCAGCAGTTTTGAGAATGGGATAAAAGCCAGCAGCAGAATGCATTTCAGCAACATTTTGTTGAAATTCGAAAACTATTGAGTAGGGGTGGCCAGATCCGGATATCCCAAACTCGGATATCCGGTCCAATGGATTTGTCCGATTTCGGTCGCAGATTCAAAGACGACATTTCGTTATTATGATGCATTAGAAACTGCGATGCCGGGATAGTAAATTATGAAAAGCCCTGGCCAATACCTTTCCCATCCTTTACCTACCTCATCCCGGCTTGAGCCTGTTTCTTTTTGGTTTTCTCCTTTGTTATTTTTCCTTATATTCCTTTTAAGAGGTAGGAATTACTACGTATCTGATTATTTATATACAGTCTTATTAGTGACTTTTAAAAATAATATTCGGCTGTGTCCTTAGGTAGATTACGGCCCTGGATTCTGTACGTTGCGGTACTCGGGTAACGGAGAACAAAGACAAAACATAAAATATATAAAATGACACTAAATCGTCCGATGGCATCTATAAGATGCTACTGCTTCAATTTTCTGTGAAGGTCTTTAACCTCACTTTTCAGATAATAAATACAGCAATCGCACAGGTAAAGAACAGAAGATTACGATCTCTGATTTGCAGGAATATGACAGGAGCAGGACAGGACAGTACAATGACAGGAGCAGGTCACTCTATTTTAATATTTGTTTGTTAATGAGAATACTTGACTCCTATTTAATATAACAAGAATAAGTTTATTTATAGATAGATAGATGAATAACAAAATGAATCCGCTTCTTGATGGATTGTGGTTTGCTACGAAAAGTATCTCAGCAGATTATTTACTCCAATGTCATATATCCGTCTAGTTACTCAATTAATACTGTGATTTTGTGCTCTCAATTTACGAGTTTCGTGATTCATGGAAGACAGGTAAGAAGGCGAACCTGTCCTGAATTTAAGGCACTATTAGTAGAGTGGATTTTACGGTGCCTAGCTTAAATCAGACATAACTTGCTATAATTCGATTAAGAGGACCGGCTGGGAACGTTTACTATTTTACCGAACCGAGTTCAACAGCTTTACGAATTTATCGGTGTATTATACATCTGAATTAACTCATTCTCTCCATTATTCTGGAGGTATACAAAGTCTTTTTCGAAAGGATCATTTTCCCTCGATTATATTCTTTTTTGGCTTATGAGCTGTTCAGATATATAACTACTGCCTACGATAAGTCTGATCATCTAAATGAATTCTAAAATAAAAACTTCCTACGATATCAAACTGATAACTGGGATTACTTTACATATGTAAGAATTATTCCCGAAGTTACTTGAAAAGTAATTTACCTTTTTCTGCGTGGTCATTGACGACTCTGTTCGAACACCTGAAGCTTGACCTTCCTCTGTAGGGTCGAAGACACGGTATCAGTAACGCAGCAGGACATACTAAGAGATACGATTTTCTCTTTAAAAATACAAGTCCAGCATCGCGGCTTAGTATCGTCGATCGGCGAGGGAGCAAGTGAAGTGAACGCCTTGCTAGTTGTATGTGCTTTGAGAGCTGCGCTTTGAGAGAGCTAACAAAGGGAACGATTTCTCTTATATAGGATAGGAGTCTGTTCCAACGGATTTCTATTCAACACAGACCTTCCCGCAATTTCAGATAGAAACAATGATGTTCAAACTTTCAAAAGAAAAAAGGAAAGTTGGATCTGCTTTAGTCTACTGAGATACAAAGCGCGGGGAAAAAAAGTGGTTTTCTGGTCACAAAGATCTGCGTTTCTGTTGACTGCTGTAACATTGTTAAAAAAAAGTAATGACATTTTTATAAAGAATTCAGAATATAGAATTAGATATACAGATTATACATACACTAATTGAAACACACACACACATACACAGTAATTTACATAATAATATAATATTTTGATTATACTTGTAATTCAAGTTGGGATGTACACAAATCATCCACAACAAGCCAAAGAAAGAAAGGAGAGAGAGAGATAATTGAATTTCATTTATGACCTTTAGGCATCTAAGGCTCAGCCTGGGATAGGGGAGGGGAAAGGATTCGGGAAGGTGTCGGCCAGGGCCTATGTTGAAGGTATCATCCTGGCATTTGCCTGGTGTGAATGAGGAAAAACCCTTGAAAACCTCAGTCAGGATGGTCAATCGCTGGACTCGAACCCACGACCTCCCGAATCCTATGCCAACGCTCTATTATTGAGCTACAGCGGCTCGGTGTGAGACAGAGAGATCTTTGTTTCTCTCCTTCTCTTCCGGAGAGAGAGGGAGATAGACGGAAAAAGAGAGAATAGAAGAGGGGGGAGAGAGAGACCGGGATGAGGTCGGCAGAGCATGGGGAAGATATTAGCCAGGGCCTTTAATAATTTACCATAAATAAAGCCAATTTAATTCAATGTATCTGAAACTCAAAAAA
>JAGDQP010009752.1:0-28809 GCA_022664845.1 Lepisma saccharinum | reverse complement strand
TTCACAAAAGCAAATAACCTAATCTGGAAATGGACTTTCGTTTTTTTTTTTTTTACCTCGCTGCATACTTAAAAGAGAAGGGAGGAGGACATGTTTGTGTTCTTTCCTTTTAACAGCGCAATGTTTATTACATAGTGACTGATAACTACGTCACAGACTAAAGAGTAGTCACGGTTGGCAATGAAGAAGGGTGGGGTTTGAACTTTGAAGAGACAAGCAAGTGCTGTCGATTATTTTTTTCCTTTTGTCACTCCAATTATTTATTAGTAACAGACTATTATATGATTGGTTTCAATGGCAGTACTCCTGCAATTCATATATAACTAAGCAATTTCTTCTCTCTTTCTATGATTCTGTTTTCCCTCTCTTCCCTCACAATATTCCAAAATGAAGAGTAAAAGAAACCAAAATAAGAAGTATCGTTTGGTAACCGAAAAAAAATATCCGAAACTATTATTTTTGTTCTCCGAAAAGATTTTTTTGATAATTTTTTAATGACCTTTAGGTATCTAAGGCTTTGGGAGGAAAGGGGAAAGGATTCGGGAAGCTGTCGGCGCCCTGCTGAGGGCCTATGTTCAAAATGCCATCCCCGTTTTTATTTGTTAAATATAATGTTGATACTTAGAGGAATAACTTATTTTTTTAAAAATAGAGATATATTTAAAAATATTATACAGCATTAGGGATTCAATGCAAGTGACATGAATATTACACACACAAAATACTAATGCTGTAATTTATACAACCAACGGTTTACCTGCATAAATTTACAAAGAAAATTATAAAATTGAAAATAGGGTATGGACACCGGTCGTCGGATATACACTAGTAGTCGGCAGTTTTCACATAAATATAATTGAAACAAGACGTATATCTGTCATTAAAATGAACATAAAATTATCTCTAGTTTTCAGACAGCTTTAACTTGATATTTAAGTTCTACCATCTATCGAAAGCATCGACCTTCATTAATACGATACTGGACTGACTGCAGCCATTGAAAATTTCATGAATATGTGAAGCTAGGGAGCGGAGAGGAAACCTAATCTCGTTTGTCCACTCCAGTCTAAACCAATATGGACAAAATTTGCGATTCTAACTCAGTTTTTTACCCTGTGTGGCCCGTTTTTTAATTTATGTCTTAATTCTTGCAAAAAAAAAAAAAAAACATAAATATTATTTGCAGCATTTTCTATTGTATTTAGAATACGAAATACTCTTACATGAATAACTCAGGAATTAAGACTTAAATAAAAAAAAATGGGCCACACAGCGATATCAAGCGTATAAAACTGAGTTAGAACTGAAGATTTGGTCCACATCGGATTAGACTGGAAGTGGACAAACGAGTTTAAATATTTGCTCTGGCGTCTACCTTTCAACACCAAGTACTCACTCCTGTATAGTTTATGTAGAGCTCGATGATCGAAAGTGACATTATATAGACCAAAAAGAAAAAAGAAAAGAAAGAAAAGAAACTGGCTTACCTGGTTAGTTTAGAAGATGGGATTTCGAGATGGCGTTCTTAGTGTAAGAAGTGTGACCAGTGATTTGCGAACAGAAATGGAAGTGTAATCTTCAAAAATCGTCAAAGTTCCATTCAACTGCTTCTGTGATACAGCTAAGTGGTGGTGGACAATTATAGTTAACATTTATCATAGATTTAGGTTGACAACCCTTTTCTTTAATCAAAAAACAGAAGTAGGCTTAACACTTCATTAAGCCTAACTTTAGGTAAAAACATAAGCATATTCAATACAAAGCATGTCTATGTTATTATTATTTTGTTGTGTTTACTATATAACAAAGGTTTAACAATATTAGAAGCTAGAAGAGAATACGGTCTTTTTACAGTTCTAAATGGGAATTCTCGTTACTCGCTGTATGGAATCGTTAATTTCAATCAAATTTTTGTGAATTGTGGTTACCATGGAGTCAAACTGTACAATATGTCTCCCAATAGAGGTTCCCCAAATAAAAACAAGAAACGATCTAAATCACAACCTTCTCCACCGGAATCAGTTTCAAGTCACAAAAAGGAAAACAAAGTGAATAATTCTGTACACTCAGAGGATGATAACGAGTCTAGTGAAACTATTCCTAATTTAATGGCTCCAAATCCTCCTCTTTTGGAACAACAAGACAATGAAAAAGAAGGCAATACAATGGAGTTTTGTAACGATAACAGTATTGGCTTAAATATGCCTCAATTAAAACCGCAGTTACCGATCTTCGACAATAACACTTCTGAGTCAGATTTTGTTATCTCTCAAGCTTAAAACAATAAACGAGCTAGGCTTAGTAGAGAGGTTCAGATTACTGACCCTCCGGAACAATCATATCAAGGAACTGAGACATCATCAAAGTCCAATCACAATATAATGGAAAAAGCTAATGATTACTCATTACCAGAGCTAACTACCTTCCCTCAAAACTATAGAGGAGACTGTATCATTATTGCCAGTGGAAAAAAAAATAACATTACAGGCATTGGTCGAATGCAACTTTGTAATAAGCTTAGAAAGCTTAATGTACCTTTAACCGATTTAACAGTTACAGGCAAAAACAATTTACGTCTAAAATTTGCTAATGCGCAACAAGCAAATGCTTTCATAAACAACAAAACTCTATTAGATCTATTAGATATAACCATAAAAATTCCTCAATCTTTAATTTATAAACATGGTCTTGTTTATGGAATAGAACTGGGAATTTCGGATGAGGATATACTGGCGAGTATAGATCCTGGAGATCGTGTAGTCAAAGCGTTTAGGTTAACCAAAGCAATAAAACAACCTGACTCATCCTTCATTAGAGTCCCAACTAAACTAATTCATTTAATTTTCCAAAGCAACATTCTCCCTTCATCCATTTTCATCTATTTTACTCGTTTAACGGTAACCCCTAAAGTCAAAACTATTATACAATGTAAAAAGTGTTACAGATACCATCCCACTCAATTGTGTAGAGGGAAAGAGTTATGTCCCAATTGTGGCGATCCAAAACATGAATCCACGTGTAGTAAACCGTTAAAATGTATTAATTGTAAAATGAACCACTCCTCAACAAACTCAAAATGTCCTTATCTTGAGTTGAGACGGGAAATGGAGCGTGAAGTCTCGCATTTTGGAATTTCATACCCTGAGGCGATGAAAAAAACTAACACGAAATTACCCTGAACTTACACAAATCATTTCCAAAGGGGAATGTCCTCAAGAGTTACTAGATTCTGACCAAAAAGATAAAGATTTCCCCCATCTTAGTAGTAATATTGAAAACAGTGTTGATTCTCATAACGAAAGAAGTGCGGATTCTCCTGTCTTACCACTGAACAACAATACTAATAAGAACTCTAATGGGTACATTAATTGTTGGAAATCTGTTTCCCCCATTTCTCATCCAAGTTACGCTTCCAAAGTCAAATCCCTTCCTCCCAACTTCAGACCTTTCTCAATCCAAGACATTTATACTAAATTTCATCCAAACCCTATATCTTCTCCCCCCACCATTATAAATTCAAACACGAACCCTCAAAATCATTTTAATCCCCTTCCTTCCACATCCAATCCAACCCCTATTAACCAAACTTCACATCTCGTTTCTCTCCCCACAACAAATATTAATCTCAACACTAACAATTCTTTATCACAGGTCCTTATACCTTCACCACCCAATCAAAATCAATCTTTCATCATTTCAAAATCAAATCCTCCTCCTCTAAATAAAACACCTAATACTAACCAAGAAGAAGATCCCATTGATACTTTTCAAGCAATTTCTCAAAATATTTCAGAGCAAAAGGAACTTATCATTTCCTTAATAAAACATACCTCTAAACTACAAAGTGTTATTACTACGAACTCTTCCTGGAAGCAAATACAAAAAGCTCTAGAAAACAACCTATCTCTATCACAATTTGGTCTTAACATCATCAAGAACTTAGAAAATTACAAAGATATTTCCAAAGATTAAAAAAAAAAAACTTCTCTTTTTATCTAAATTTTTACTATTATTTCGGTAATTTTTCAGAATTTTTTTAAATAAATTTTCACTTTCAGTTCATGGGTAAAATCATTAAATGGAACCTTCAATACCATTCAGCTAAAAAATTAGAATTACAAGAAATTTTGAACGAAGAAAACCCGGACATTGTGTGCCTTTCCCAATTGCATTTACCTTCTTCCGCCAATATACATATACGAGGATATAACTATTCATTATTCGGTAATCAATTTAATCAACTAAACTCAGGAATACTAATTCACGAAAGTTATCCTTTCAAAAAATTAACCTTAAATTTGAACATGATTTAGTAAACACTAAACATGTGGAAATCACTGCCATCAACACAAAATTTAAAAAGTCTAATTTCAGCATCGTCAATCTATACATTCCTTCTTCTCGTTTACAACAATTTATCACAATTCAAGAACTAGAAGAACTAAGTAATCAAATTCCTCATCCTGTAATCTATACGGGAGATTTTAACGGTCATCTCAGCCTACTCGGAGATCCCATCTCTGATCAACTGGGACTAAGTGTTGAAACTTGGGCTAATAACAACAATCTCTCTTTTCTAAATTCGGGCAAAAAAACTCACTTCCCTCAAAATGGAAATAACCCTTCAGTCCTAGATTGGACCCTTACTTATCTCTTCGAACCACGCAATAAATGTCGAATGGGATACTTCAAAAGACCTCCACACTTGCGACCACATTCCTTGTATTATATCTGACAATATTCAAAAACAATCAAATACAAAATTCAAACCTATCCGTAAATGGCAAGAACATAAAATCAATTGGGATAATTTTAGAAACATATTACTTTTGTTTTTAAGCAAATACGAATCACAAAATATAACATACGAACAATATATCGAAATGATCAATGACTCACTAACTTTATCAGGTCCTAAAACCAACTCCACCAAACAAAAAAGATTCCCCACATTACATTGGTGGAATGATGAATGCCTCCAAGCAAAAAATAACAGAAAAAGTACTTTTAAAAATATATTTAAGAACTCCCAATCAACAAAACTGGATTCAATTCAAAAAAGCTACTGATTTTGCAAAACGAACTTATCTAAAAGCAAAAAGAAATGCTTGGCAACTATATTGTCAAAAACTTTCCCCTCAAACTAAGATGAAACGAATATGGCAAATTGTAAGAAATATAAATAAACCTTCCCCCAATAGAATCAATTCTTTAGATACTTCTTGGCAACAAGAATTTTTAGATAAATTACAATCATGTAACAACGCAAAAATTAGTTCTTCTCCAGACAAACTTTGTTCATTCACCTCGCTATCTAAACATGCAGAATCCTTTCTAACCCCGATTTCGACATCTGAAATACAGAACATGATTAAATCAGTCAACAATTCGTTACCTGGACAAGACGGAATTTCATATGGTATCATTAAATACAGGCCATCAACCATTTAACTGACATTTACAATAATATCATTGATCTGGAAATATCCCATCCGATTGGACCAACCAAATAATCATCCCCTTATTAAAACCAAACAAAGATCCATCCTCGCCTTTATCTTATCGTCCCATCACTTTAATTCCTTGTTCCACAAAAATTTTCGAAAAGACTCTCATCAGAAGAATCGAATGGTTTACCGAAGGTCAAAACAAATTATCTCCAAATATCATAGGATTTAGGAAAAATTATTCAGTGCAAAATGGATTAAATACCACGTCACTAATCATTCAAAATGCTTTTTTACAGAATCAGTCTATTTGTGCTGCATTTTTAGATGTACATAACGCTTACAATGAAACAAACATTTCTATACTAATCAAAACATTACAACAAATGAAAATTCCACACAATTATCTTCTCATTTTATGGAAGTTATTACAAAAACGTACAATAAAAGTTCTATTTGACAACAATTTTAGCAAAGAAATAATTATTAACAACGGATTAGAACAGGGAAGTCCTCTTTCGGCATATCTTTTTGCTATTTATTTGTCGGAGATCTCTAAACTACCCTTACAAAACAGCGAAATCATACTTTATGCGGATGATGTCACAATTTTACACAAACCAAATGAACATAATATATCAATTTTCGTAATTTTGAAAAACAAATTCAAACCGTCAATAATAAATTTAAAGAGTTAAAATTAAGACTTTCCTATGAAAAATCCTCTATAGTAATCTTCTCCAAACATAATATCCCGCTCAATCTGAGACACAATCGCCTCACCAATATAAAAATCACTGACAGAGTAAAATACCTAGGAATTTTCTTCACAAACGCTTTAAATTGGAATCTAGAAATTAGGCATCTACTTATAAAAGCAGATAATTTATTTAATCTAATGAAAGCCATAGCTACCACTAAGTGGGGCAGTTCTCCTTATACGATGCTCCTACTTTACAAAGCGTTATTCCGCAGCTCTCTAGGCTACATTTTAAACGCTTGTAATAATCTAACGGAAAAACAATTAAATAATCTGGAAGTAGCACAAAGAAAATTAATTAGACGTAGTCTAGGTTTAATGAACAGTACTCCGAACCTATTCGTGTATTCTGAATCAGGAGAATTACCTATTAGATTTAGAAAAGAATATATTCTAATCAAAAATATTCTGAAAGACGAAACATTTCACTTCCATATATCCCACAAATACACCAACAGTATATTAGAAAATATAAATAGAAAACGACTTCACAATAATAGAAACTATAAAAACTTTATTTGGTATCACATTTATCAACAATATCAAGAAGAAATTCAACAAATTATAGTAGTCCGTAGTCTTCCGCTTTTTTCTTTAAAATTCTCCTCTACTTCGCGAATAAATACTTCAATATTTCGATTCAATCACATGAAAGAATATTATAAAAAATGGCCAGGATATTACCACATATACACAGATGGCTCTCTCCAAAATAGAGGTACTGGGGCCGCTATTTACGATACCATAACTAAATATGAAGAACAAATTCATTTGCCGGATGACACATCAATATTCTCGGCAGAAATTTTCGCAATATATCTAGCACTAAAATATTGTTCCAAAATTAAACATAATAAAATTCTTATTTTAACTGACTCACAATCAGTAATTCATTCTCTCAATTCAGCTGAAAATCAACTTTTTAAAGCGTCTCCTTATTTAATTAACTCTTTATATTTATACCAAACTCTAATTGCGGCCGGAAAAAACATACATATCACCTGGGTTCCCGCTCATTCATTCAGTATATTTAATAACATTACTGATAAACTAGCCTTCAATTCTGTTATTAATAAATCAATAACTAATTTACGGTTACACTGAAAAGACCTGCTCTACAAAATAAAAAAGAAAATCGATAATAAATGGACTACTTGGGTGCATGATTCTTCATCTTTATCTGTACATACTAATAGACCTTATATTAATTTACAATTAAATCGCCCATGGTTTTATAAATTCTCATCTATAAGACAAGTCATTACTTTTTCATCAGACTAAGATCGCTACATACGACTACCAAACTACACTTACATAAAATAAAAATTATAGATTCCCCTTATTGTGATTGTGAAACTAACACATACTTAGAGGATATCAATCACATACTGTTTGAATGTAAAAAAATATGACTCTCAAAGAACTTCATTGATAAAGGCTCTAATAAAACAGAAAATTCCTCAGCCTATTACAATCTATTCTCTAATAGAAGCACCTGAGAAAAAAAATGGCTATATTTTATTAAATTTTTTCAAAAAAATCAAAAAGCTTCCATAGCTTAATTAGCCATTCTCATCCGATATTCGTAGTTCTAAAATAAATAAATAAATAAATACGCATGAGAATCATACTATCAATTAAAAGCCTTAATAGAAAACTCATATGAATGATGAGAATTATTCTGGTCGTGGCTCTCTATAATTAGATCTATACATGAGAATTCATACCAAACAGCTTCATTAAAGTTAAGACCTAAAGTCATAGTTCAGTATTGTAAAACATAAAAAATTGTCAACAATTTTTTTTTCTCTTACGAAGTCTTAAAAATTATGTACTACTCTCTTCTCTTAATATCATAAAGTTTCATCAAGACAGTCCCAGTCTAATCAATTATATATAAAAAAAAATCTGGTGTCCACCACCACTAGTGTAAAATAACAAAGTGTCATCAAGAGACGATTATCTACGAATTTTCATCTACCTTCAACTTAAGTCAATCCAAGAGACTTCAAGCAACTATGGTACAAATTCGACGGAAAGCCTTCACCTTTCCAGTGTTGGATAGTTACCAGTTATAAAAGACGAGGACGAAGACGAAGTTTAGAAGATGCCGGAAAAGTTATTTGCGAATGAAGAAGACTGTCTTTGAATTTAGGGTAAAAGTCTTTGTCTTAAAACTAAAAACGACATTGTTTGTTCTAGCTTTTCAAATGTTCTGTTTTGACCTTATATCATAAACAATGCTATTAAGTATATTACTGTGTCCAACTTCATATATATAAGGTATATAGAATTCACGAGTTTTCCTCTTGCCGACCAGGGTGACCGATAAGAAGCGTTTCTTATCTATTTTTGTTGCGATGTTAAATTTGTTTCTATTGTTCTTAATAGTGTAATCAGGGTGTTCCTGGTTCGATTCCCAGCGGGGACACAAGTGGTTTGGAATCCACATTAAACTGTAGGTCCCGTCCTTGGGACGTCATCTTCATATGATGGAAGGCAAGGCAAATCACCATCGGTTCACCTAGCTCTGGGATCTTCAGGTCAAGAGCTACCTTCGGGCAGATCACTCATTATCATTGTTCCTAATAATTTAACAAGTCTTTTCAACAGCACATTCCTTACCGAGCCGCCGTGGCTCAGTGGTATAGCATTCGGGACGTCATGGGTTCGATTCCAGCGGCCGACCATCCTGACTGAGGTTTTTTCAGATTTTTTGCTCAGGCACACCAGGCAAATGCAGGAATGGTACCTTCAACATAGGCCCTGGCCGACATCTTACCGAATCATTTTTCCTCCCCGATCCCGACCTGAGCCTTAGGTGCCTAAAGCCATCAATAAAATTCAACAGACATTATGGGCTTAGAACTATTTAAATTTTAAATAGACAGATATATTTTTTCTACACGAATATAACCACTTTTTTTTTAAATAGGCCTAAATGAAAACGAGTCATTATTTCTGAATGTAAGAATACTTATTTTTATGTATATTTATCTTTATAACCATGGGACAGTTTTATAACTATGGATCTAACACGATAAAATACCTTCGCATCAAATAATTCTAATCAAATATTTGTGTTTTCTTTTATATTTCTAGCAGACATAAACTACACGAAGGAACGTCTTACATAATGACACATTTTTCACGGAATAATATTAAATGATCATTTATTTATGAAACGATACATTACTTCCTTTCTTATATTTCTTAGTACAACCGTGAGCTGCACAGGAGATTGGCATTTTCTTCTCAAATACAAAAGAATCAACTAAAACAATGCCAACGAGCGAAGCACAGCAGCCATATGATAGCAACTCATAATACGTGTTGTTGCCCAACAAACATTCTCTCGCTCAACTTTCAAGTGGCGCCGCATCAGCAGCGCCAAGCCTGACTCTAGTGGAAAGATTTTATAACTCTATGGTGATAACGAATTTTCGGTGTTCCAAAATACCGATACTGATTTCGGTATATCGATATTTTTGACAGCCCTAAGGAAAAATGATGCGGAAAGGAGTCACAAGGGTTTAAGTTGAAGATATCATCTCCGCATGTGCCTGGTGACAGAAAACGCCTGGAAAACCCTGTCAGGATGTTTGGCCGCTGATATCGAATACAGGACCTTCCGAAAGCGAAGCCAATGTTCTAATACTGAACTGTGGTCACTCGGTTTCTAGGAAATTAGAAATAACCCTAATAGCATCCGACATCCATGAGACGTTCTGAATAGGTCCCATTGATGCCACAATATCGCACTGGATATTGGGACATACCCAGGATATCCGTAGGAAATCCTACCCGGATAATCCCGGCTTTGTGAGTAGAGGAATATTCTGGGGATATCCTGGCAGGATGATCCCGTATGTGGTCGTATTGCGATATCCTGATAATATCCTGAGGTAATATGTAACGCTCGCAAACAGTCGATTGTTTCACGCAAATACGCTTCGCGTTTGGCAGCTGTTTACTGCCTATTTGTACCAGACAGTTATTGCACCATTACTTCGAACTAATTGAGTTACTACGCATAGTTAAGCATATGTCAGTTCATATTGTTAAGTATATGCAGTTCTTTTAAGATAGCTAGGATATTGTGTATTTATTAATTTCACGTAAGTGGGCGCGTTAAGCTGTAACTGTCATTACCTTATGCTTTTGTGATGAACATGCTTCATGCTGATCTCACATTAAATGAAGAGGAAATAACTTCAAGTAAAAGCGAGAAACTTTTGTTGTTGCATCCTACACAGAAAGGTCAGGACACCTGCCGAGCCCAGCATTTTTTACGGTGGGGGTATGTACACGTTTGTTGAATTGCGTAGTATTAAACAATTCCAATCTAAATGTGCTTTTAGTTTAAGGTGGTTAGATATCTTTGACAGACCGAATGGATGTTGATAGATCGATATTTCAGTAGGTGATGGAAACTTAAGGGAAGATGTTCGGAAAGGAAAATTTAATATTTGGTAGTCATTTAACATGCACTTGCGGAGTAGGAGTGTAGATAACTGGTCCACCCTAAGCTAATGCACGAAGAACGTTTCGTTTAAGACTGCCGATCAACAAGAAGGTTGTAAAAGTCAGTGTGTAGGTAGCCGGTGAGAAATTTGCTAAGTTCGAAATATCCCACAATGTGATTATAACGAACCACCATATACAATTCGCATTCTGAAGGTTGTGGGTTCGCGCCCACCGGCCACCCATCCTACTGCGTGATGAGGTTTTACCAGGAGTTTCCCGTCAGGCAAACGCCGGGATGACACCTACAAACAGGCTCTGGATGAATACCTTGCAACACCTCCCGGGCTGAGCCTGAGATGCCTAAACACCATAAATAAATTTTAAAAAACACTACGCACATTTCAAATAGCTGGTTGGCATGTTTTGTTTGTCACGTTGTACAAGTAATAAATTTGTTTGCTACTCTATAATAATAAAAAAAAAGACCTAGGCCTAATTATTCTAACTTAACCTTCAATCAGTAATGGATATCTACCCTTCCCTGTGTGAGTTTTCGGGGTGCAGATAGTGCAACTGGGCTTCAGAATTGTGAAACTCACGTCATTTGTCCGTTCATGAACCTTACTCTGCAAATTAATGCAGTAGGCACACAATCCATTTTAAGTTTTTTTTTCTACTTTCCACACAACTATTACATGCATTGCACAACACCAATATTTACGTTCACTTTGTCTCCGATTTATGGAAAATAATTTTGTCCTGAACGTTATTTATGCACCATTAAAAAAAAACTTTATTTCTATATGGGCCATTCTAGTAACTTTGGACTTCGGCCAGTCATGATTCGCCTTTAGCTGTTAAAATCCACACCCATCCTCTGCCGGAGCTCGAACCCGGGACCTTCGAGCCGATGGCTTTCCGCTGCAGACCGTTCGACCACCCGTCCGGCTATTTATGCACCCATTACAGCCAATAAGGTTAGCGTATGACTAAGAAAAGTCTGGTTAGATTTTTTCTTTCTTTTTAGGATGGCTTAAATTATGTTATACCTAATCTCTAACCTCTTGTGTAAAATTACTAGTGAAATTGTGGTTATTGGGTTACCAGTTCCGGTTCACTGCTACAAGTACAAGTGCTTCTACACTGTGACATTACTTTTAACATTCAGTTCACCGCTACTTGGAGTAGTGATCTGAACGGTGAAGCCTGTATCCATTAATCTGTATTTGTTCTAAGACTTCACGCCAATGCGAATTTGAAATCGGTGTGAGGATGAAAACGAAGAGTAGTATCATGTGTAGGTAGGCAGGAGATAGGGGAAAATGTATTTTAATGTTCAATATTCACTTTATCTATAAAAGGGTATTATTTTGTATTATGGTAGTAATAAGGAAAGAAATATTCAGTCATGCCAAAGATACGTCAAATTGAATTAGTGAGAACGATGATACACGAATGATCTCAACCTTCAGATATTGTATAAGATGAAAAGATAGCATTCCATCAGGTGTGATAAGTAATAGAAGTAGCTACTGAAGGACGGGATGGTACCAACAGGAAATGACGTAAATTATTGTGGAATGAGAAGCAAGGTCAATATCAGATTCTTTTCCATATTAACAGCGGATGTTATTGGGAATTAACATCTAAGTAACATCCAAAACGTGTCATTAAGTAACGCCGAGTGTAGAGCTACAAGTAAAGAATTTAAAAAAATCCTTGGATCACATCACATAAAAGTATTTATCCATTTCCCTTTCCACTTCCTTTCTAAATCATATTTCTAACATATTGTCGTCACCTGGGAGATCAAGGTTTTAGAGGATTCTAGAATTAGTCATGAGTGTAAGATCAAAGTTGGTATCTCAGCCTTGGCGACAACCAAATAGAAAAACAAGTTCTTCCGAAATTATAAAAACTAGATTCATCAGTGCTCTAGAGCGCAGTCTTGACCCATTCGTAGATGAGTCAAGTGAAGTCTGACAACCGCCACAGTAAAAGACAGTTCTTCTTCGATAGTTTATTATTTGGACATTATTTGATCTTCATTTTTGGACTTAACTTTTATCAGTGAAATCATTAAACATTACCAGCATTTGGACAATTCTTTAAAGAGATATGTCTCTTATAAACTTTATTATTTGGACAATTCTTCGGTGAAGTTGGTGTCATTAGAAGCTTTACAATTGACCTCCTTGGTGATGTGTACAAACGCCGCTTCCTTTGTCATCTCAACCCTTGTCAACATCTCTACAGCTAAAGTCCTTCAGTAGTAGCTGAGTTGAGAATGTTTGAATGGAACAGAATATACTTGTATTCTGAGTGTGTTGTCATTGAGATCTTTACACGAGAGTAGATGTATGGATAAAATATTGATTAATGAGTGACTGATTCAATTTGACAGCGTATCGGCATTACTGGGTAGTTCGGCTACCTGTACGGTAATTTTGTGGCACAATAAATCTGTAAAAATATAAATGGTTTGTCGTCTGCTTATGCCATTACCATCTGACTACGTTTGCCCCCGAAGAAGGTAGTGAGATTTAAAGATCCTCTGAAATAGATTGGTATTTTTGTGATTTCTTCCGCAGGAGGAAATACGTTCTTTTAAAACTACGATTTTAAAACATAAACAGGCAAGGAAGGCAAGCTCCTTCACAGTAGTTCTATAAACATCGTTTGTTTAAAGCAGTACGTGAAACAAAACCTTCGGCAGGTACTCTGAACTAATGGCAGGAAGGGGAATAAGCGATTTTCAACTTCATGTGACGCACTTACAGTTTCATTTGTTGTCAACGCTATATTTGAATTGAATTTATTTATAACCTTTTAGCAACTTTGGCTCAGGCCGGGATTGGGTAAGGCTAGGACGACCAGGGCCTTTCTTAAGATACCATCCCGGAATTTGCCTTGTGAAACTGTATACGATATGTTGTGAAATCATGTGGAAATGAGTGAGTATTATTATAAACAATTGAGTCACGTCACCAAACATTGCTTCGTTGCACTTCCTCCACGGTCAATCCATATCAAATAAGCTAATTTCATTTTAAAAGGTTGCTGACAATTTTTATTTTTCGAAGTTTGTTGTAGGGTGTTGTAAAAGAGGCATTCAATAATTTGTTAGTTATCCAGTTTATTTGTAGCGGTCATTTTGTATAGGCACGTCAGCGTATTTTGCATTTTACACAAGTTTGCGTTAAACTTTATATATTTTTTTTGTTTATAAATATATTGAGATCAAACAAAAACAATACCACAGATAATGCAATATGTTCTGTGCACATTTAGGCTTACTGTAATACTTCGGCAACAAAAAAAAAGCGTTGAATATTGTTGTTTCAATCATCAAAATCTTAATTTCTGATTTTCTTAAAAGAAATAACTGAGACTCACCTCCAATTTTTTGTCTGGATACAGGCTTTATGGCATACAACTTCCCAAAATAATTTCAGATATGAGAACCATATCCTTTATTTTTTAACGGTTTGCAAACATTGCGATTTTTCTAAAATCGGGTATTTCCAAAATCAAATATCTCAAAAGGGACACACTTCAAAAATTCCAATTTTGCATTAAAAGGCGATAGTTGTGTAGTAACAAGTGGTAAAAATTTCATCACTGAGACTTTATTAGTTTTTTAGTTACTTTTTTTTTCAATGACGTGGAATACGTGATTGATTTATGTCAATTTTGTTCTAGAATTAATAAATTAAAACAACAATAAAGAAAACTGTTGTTTGAATTTTGTACAATCCACAATGGCTTTCGAGAGCTTCTTGTAGCTGGAATTCTTGTGAGACCTCTCATGCTGCCGGACCTACTCTGCTTTTAATTAATAAACTGGCAGTGCGGCTGGCGGGGTGTGAGGAGTTTCCAGAACCAAACAACGAGAACACTGACTGCATGGAGATGCACCAAGAATCAATCTACAGGTCCACATCGAGGAGTTTACCATACCAAAGGACACAAGGTAATATTTTCATTATTTTAGAGGATGTTGGGGAATTGCCCGCAAACTAAAATCATGTCGATACTTAAAACTAAAAAATATAAAAACCGCTATAGACAGCATATCACTATACTCCCGGTCCGCTTATATGGTGATGCAATGCTGGGCGTCATCCAATATGCCGGACCGAGAGTAGTGAAGTCCTGTGTATAGCGTTTTTTAAAATATATATTTTTAGTTCCATGAGTTATCACTGTATTCCGTGGGTTATCAGTCATGACGAATTTTGAACCCGCAACCAGTTTCATCATTGTCCCGCTTTAGCTTACAATCTGGACCTTTTGGTATATTAAGCAATTCTTCCATTGTTATCAAGTGTTGCATTTTTTATGAGTACAGTGTTGCCAGTATACCACACCACGGATGTCCACGAAGATGGTACGCTGAGGTCAGTTTTCCTACAATTTTTTTCTGTGTTCTGAAGGTAGCCAATAAAATGCTACGTCGAAACTCACTGCAGGATTATTTTCTGCAATTAATGATGCCTTCTTGTGGATGGATAGAGGATGATGTTATTGTAGACGGGACTGAGATGAGTTTGGCGCAGCCATTGTTCTTTCTTTTATTACGAAGATGGAAAGGTCCTGGTGTTGGGATGCCCTGGGTCTGAGTGGCGGGTTTTCATCTTCTCCGTGTTAGTTATTTTCAGGAGTCATAGTTGGATGCTGTGCAATTAAACAACATCCAACTGTGACTCCTGAAAATGACTAACACGGAGATGGTGAAAGCCCGTCACTCAGACCCAGGGCATCCCAGCACCATAAAGGACCTTTATACCTTCGTTAAGTAATAAAAGAAAGGACAAATGCTGACCCCACCTGGACGATTTGTGATATCCATGCGACATCCCATAATATCCACCGGACGTCTCATCACGATGGCCACATGATGTTTCACGGACATTCCATGGAGGTCCCATGGGATATCCATAAAGCGGGAATTCGGCCATCTGATCAACACGTATAGGACGTCCTGTGGATATCGTGGGATGTCGCAAGGACGTCGTAAATATCCCGGCGGGACATCCCCTGGATATCCATATGATATTGAATGCTATTAGGGAAAGCACCTTATAGAAATAAAAAAATATTGGCATGGAGCTTCAAATTGTCTTTCCTTGGTCTTCTTCAAATCACAGGTAGGGGTGTTCGATAAGGCTGAGGACCTATCGAACTTCGGGTGTGAAAATTTATCGAGTTGTCATCGGTTACTCGAAACCGTTCGAGTATTTGAAATTACACTGTTCGACAAAATTAAACTTCAAAATTTTTTTTTTATGCAACAAGGTGTTCCTTATAGTTTTCGAGCTGCTGAAAACGAATCTGAACTTAATTTTGGTCCTGCACCCTCAGATTTTGAAATAATGTCAGTTATAGTAGATTTTGGTTAAAATTTTAAGGAAATCACAGAACTGCAGGTTTGAAGCTTCTGTGCTCCTTTCCTAACTATCCCAGAATAACAAATGATACCTCGTTGGAAAGCGTATGGAACACAAATTCCAACGGTAAACATTTAGGACCCATCGCGCTCAATTTGTAGAAGAAGAAGAAACAAATATTGAAAAAACTGGAGAAAAAACGGTTTTTTTGAGGAAATTTAGAAAGGTTTGCAACACTGACAGTCACGCGCAAACATAAGCTCAGTAACTTATACCCTATACATACAGGTGTAATATATTAAAAAATCATACAGATAGTTCAAACAGAAGGGGAGTAAAAGAGAGTAGAAGTACTGTAATTTTAAAGAACGTGAAAATTTAATATTTGGAGAAATTGAGAAAAGTTCGCAACACTTGCATTTGCGATACTCACACATAAGATCAGTAACAAACACCTCATACATTCATATTAGAGGATTCATACAGACTGCTTGAATAAACAAAGAAATATATGTACAATACGAATATTCATATTGCAATATAGAAGTATATATGTGACCAAAGAACAATGCATCATGATTCACTTAGTTCATTGTTTTCCGTTTGACCTTCCTCCTGTGGCTGTCTTCGGTGTCCCTAAGCAAACCCCAACAATAGTCCGCAAGCATATTCGGTTTCCACCCACTTTGGTAACGTCTCTCCATTGATGCTATTGTTTGGTGAAACTTTTCGCCATGCTCATCACTTACGTCGCCGAGATTAGGTGGAAAGAAGTCTAGATGACTGTGTAGAAAGTGCATTTTCAGCGACATGTTGCATCCATGCTTTTCGTAACTATTCAACAAATTGTCCACGAGTGTTTTGTAGTTCTCAGCCTTTGTCTTGCCTAAGAAACCTGAACACAGACTCTTGAATGATACCCAACACTGCAGTTCAAGAGGGCTAAGGCTGCATCAAAGTCAAGGTCCCGCATTAGATCTCTTATCTGGGGGCCGACGAACACACCAGCCGTCACTTTGTTGACGCTGAGATTTGGAAATTTACGTGCCAAATACTGAAATCCAGCTCCGCGCTTGTCCATTGCAGCCACAAAAGATTTCATAAGGCCAAGTTTTATATGGAGTGGAGGGAGATATATATCTTCAGATGGAACTAGAGGGGGGTTTGCAACATTCTTAACACCTACCTGCATTGTACTGCGTCGTGGCCATTCTTTCCTCTGATAGTGACTATCTCGTGCTCGAGAGTCCCATTCGCATAAGAAACAGCAATGTTTCGTGTATCCACTCTGTAGTCCTGTAAGTATGCCTATAACTTTGAAATCGGCAACAATGTGCCACTTATGAACGTTGTACTGAACTTTGTTTAATATAAGGTTCATGATATCATATGTTTCTTTCACCTGTGTGGCATAAGCAATTGGTACAGTTGGGAGGATATTGCCATTGTGCATTAAAACAGCCTTAAGACTGCTCTTTGAGGAGTCGATAAAAAGTCTCCACTCCTCTGCCACATGAGTCGTACCAAGAGCAGCAAACAAACCATTGACATCAGAACAAAAACAAAGTGTATCTTCCTGTTGAAAAAAAACACTGAATGGTTCATGTCGTTTCCTGTATGAACAAACGGTGGCACTTACGTCAAGTAAATTCCATTGTTTAAGTCTGGATCCAAGAATTTCAGCCTGCGACTTGGTTAGTTTCAAATCTCGCACAAGGTCATTTAAATCACTTTGTGTTACAAAATGTGGCTTGTTTCTCTCTTCAAATTCAAAATCTGATGCTGAGCTATCCAATTCTGAAGAAGCTACGTTTGTTTTGTCCTCTTCCAGAGACCATGTTGTTGGAGGTACAGGAACCGGAACGTTATCACTGTGTTTGACAGGCCTAATTGCAGACGCAATATTGTCAGGATAGTTCATTTTTTTCCTGTCCTTCCCTTTCATGCCTTGAATGTTTACAGCACAGAAGTAACAGTCACTTACGTGGTTGACTGGCTCGCGCCATATCATCGGAACACCAAATGGCATTTTAGCTTGACGTTTGTTTTTCAACCACGACCGGAGACGCGAAGCACAGTTATTACATATTGTACTAGGTACCCACTGCCTATCTTCATCAACTTTGCTGTCGAAGTATAGTTCGTAAGCCTTCTTCACCAAAGGTGTTAATTTTTCCCTCTTAGCCTTAACTATGTATTCTCCACAGACATAACAAAAAGTATCTGGGTGGTTAACGCACTCGCGAGGCATTGTGACAGTCACAAAAACACTTACACGACAGAAAGACGCGCACAAACTCCCTGCACCACACTCAAACCTGCAGACAACTGAGCAACAGTAGAGGGGTGGCTGGGAGGGAGGAAAAATACAATGTTGCCAGACTTCAATCTCTGGCATGTTGGTTTTGCATTGTTTGCATTCTATATCAACATACAATATTGCTTTTATCTCACAAATTGCATTGGGTGTAATTCAAGAAATTCTGACCATGTTTCTTTTCGCCATAAAAACGCTGAAATCTTACAAAACAATCGTTGACAATTTACATACATGGTAACTTAATTTAGCAAAATCTTCTGAACTTCTGTTCAGGTAACATCTGTGAGTATTTTACTTGAATGTATGAAGTGTTTGTTACTGAGCTTATGTGTGAGTATCGCAAATGCAAGTGTTGCGAACTTTTCTCAATTTCTCCAAATATTAAATTTTCACGTTCTTTAAAATTATAGTACTTCTACTCTCTTTTACTCCCCTTCTGTTTGAACTATCTCTCTGATCTTTTAATATATTACCCCTTTATGTATAGGGTATAAGTTACTGAGCTTATGTTTGCGTAGCGTGACTGTCAGTGTTGCAAACGTTTCTAAATTTCCTCAAAAAACCCGTTTATTTTTCCAGTTTTTTCAATATTTGTTTCTTCTTCTACTACAAATTGAGCGCGATGGGCCCTAAATGTTTACCGTTGGAATTTGCGTTCCATAAGCTTTCCAACGAGGTATCATTTGTTATTCTGGGGGAGTTAGGAAAGGAGCACAGAAGCTTCAAACCTGCAGTTCTGTGATTTCCTTAAAATTTTAACCAAAATCTACTATAACTGACATTATTTCAAAATCTGAGGGTGCAGGACCAAAATTAAGTTCAGATTCGTTTTCAGCAGCTCGAAAACTATAAGGAACACCTTGTTTCATGAAAAAAAAATTTCACTGTCGACCAGTGTTATAGGAGTTTCGGATATTATCGAAAGTTCGGGTATTATCGAAGTTTCGGGTATCATCGAAAGTTTGAGTATTATCGAAGTTTCGGGTATTATCAAGAGTTCTAGTATTAGCAAAATTTCGGGTAATTTTGAAACTGATTATTACAGAAATTTCGGGTATACTCGAAACTTCGAATATTATTTGTCTGTGTGTGTGGGGAAGGAGCAAGATAGAGTGATGCGATTTTGCACACACTCTAAATTAATACCACAGACAACAGAGCCGGTACGGCAAAAGTTGTCAGTCGCACCATTTCATTTCAAGATGGTGGCCAACGGGAAAGTGACAAAGTATGATCGCGCTAATATTTTAAACGGGTGAACCGAATCGAGTGATTCTTTACACGATTACAGACCTTAGTCACCTACAGGTTATATTCTTATAATTTCATAGGGCGCGTCCTCCGGCGGGCGCCAAAGAGAATGTTCGAAAACGGCAAGAATGGGAGTTCTTCTACGACCTCCTCATAGGCGGGGGGATGGGTCCGATTACTGCGACACGTGGTCATAGGCATTTCAAGGTGGCGGCAAAGAAGAAAATAGCGGGCAACAAGATGGCGGCAAAAAAGAAAATGCTAACACTGGCGGAAGGGTGGGTCTAGTTTGTTTTTCACTCATATGCAGCAAGTATTTGGTGAAAAGAGATCTTTGGTAATCTAATGAAATTTAGTTTTCTGTTACCATCCCAGTATTCACCTTTTTCGATTTTAGTTAAAATTTAATTGGATTATATAACTCTTAACTATTCTAAAACATATCAATAATTTGGTATAAATTCTACCTACTTCACATAGCCTTATAAAATCGCAAAGAAGGAAGAAAAAGGTGGTGCGTCAAGTTGAAGTTGGCAGGACCACCAAAAGCTCAAATTCTCAAATTCGCTCCAGAATTTAAGTACAATTTGAGCTTTCAGAAAAACCAACTCTCAGAATTTGAGTTTTTAATATAAACGCTCCAAGTCCATTTCAAAGACGGTCCTACCAACTTCACGCTGCAAGACCAGCAAAAGCTCAAATTCTCAAACTCGCTCCAGAATTTAAGTACAATTTAAGCTTTCAGAAAAACCAACTCTCAGAATCTGAGCATTCAACATAAACGCTCTATGTCCATTTCAAATGTGGTCCTGCCAACTTCACGCTGCAAGACCACCAAAAGCTCAAATTCTCAAACTCGCTCAAGAATTTAAGTACAATTTGAACTTTCAGAAAAAACAACTCTCAGAATCTGAGCTTTCAACATAAACGTTCAAAGGTGCTCAAGTAGCATATTCAAGTCGGCCGCAATGGGTATCGGTCGTTGGATTTTACGACATCGATCAATATCGTTCAACGACATGGGCCCCATATTGGATGTTCAACATCTTGGCCGATATCGATCAACGATACAGCTCGATGTCGTAAAATCCTATATGCCCATATCGGTCGACGCGAATGTGCTACTTGCGCTCCTTTGAAACGGACTTAGAGCGTTTATATTGAAAGCTCAAATTCTGAGAGTTGTTTTTTCTGAAAGCTCAAATTGTACTAAAATTCTGGAGTTACTCTGAGAATTTGAGCTTTTAGTGGCCCTGCCAACATCACGAACCTGAAAAGAGGCCGAAATATACCACTGAAACGTATTAAACGTCAGATGCAAAAATGACAGTAAAAGATAAGTGATTGTCTTTTTGTTTCGGAAAAGAAAGAAACAATGATAGGTGTTGTGTGCAGGACATTGATATGATCATATTTCATTTAACAATGGCAAACCACAGAACTGCACGGTCGGTTTTCTTTGGAAGTCCGTTTGCAACGTAATACGAAACAGCTAGGAGAACTCTTGAGGAAATAATAGTCTGTTTTTCTTTCATTAAGAAGTGTTCGCAAGTTATTGAATTTCATATGCAAATTGAATTAGAGCCGTATGAAATGTAATTATTACATCTTTACATTAATATTGAGGAGAAAGCTTACGCGTGATATGAAGGGCAACGTAAAGACAATTCATATTTACATATCTTCAAAAATAGCAAGTTTAAAAGGCTTCAGAATTTTCCAGTTACCATACAACGCTTTATTCAGGAATATATATAAATGTACCATGTAGGCCTGGCTGTACATTCCCTGAAACACTGACCAAAGCACCCTTTTAAATCTTACGCAAGACGTACCTCAATACCTCTTTTCTACCCGCCGGATTGATGTAATCGATCCTGGGTTGGAATCCCAGTCAGAGCACGTATGTTTTTCTCACCGCACCTTCTCCATCCATTTTGCCTCTTTTCTGTCACATGTAAAGGTAAAGTTTTCCCTTGTGCTTAGCACCATGCCATATGAAGGCATATAGGGGGTGCGGAGTTAAGGCTCCACACTTTCTTGATCTCAGCCGTAGATGAAGGTGGTGTTATCGGAACCACGCTTCGGCCGCCTCCCCCACCCCCAGGTATCCATTGAATCTGAGGCTGGGTGGGCCCCAAAGCCGCTCGGTGTCGTATGTACAAAACGATATTTTGTGATAATGTAAATTCACTCTTAAAGATACTACGTCTATGTCTATTTTCGGTGTTTCAATTTTTCTTTATTTTCGGACCATTTCCTGAGACAAAAGAATCTAATTTCTTTGATAACTTGAAATAGCTTAATAAAATAATCGAAATATTAAATTGTCACGATAAATCCACGCAAACTTAAATGTTTGAGTAATTTGATAATCTCAAACATTTCGAAAGCTTCAAATATTTTGAGACTCGGACATTTTGACTATGCGCTCGACAAAGGACGCTGATCGGTAACATCCTTCCCTCGAAGTCGAGGTTCCAGGCAGACGTGTATCCAGAAACTAATTTTGAATGGAGTCTGAATACCCGAATTTGGGGAAACCTCGATGTCGTAGGATAACCAAAAGCAACAGATACTTGACACATGCATTTAGATCAATCCCCATTAAAATCGGACAATTCGTTCGAAAGTTATCGTCATTTTTACTCGCCTTCGCTCAAAGTAGGAACAAATACTCAGATTCGGGGGAGTTCCCCTTGTCATAAGGCAACTAAAAACAATAGGTGTCTGACGAAAGCAAAGGGGAAAATTTTAAAGTTCCATCAAAATCGGACAGACGGACGAACAGGCAGCATATCTATAATAGGGAGCTTCGCACCCAAAATTCTCAAGGTTTGTTTCAATGATACTCGAAGGGTTTTGAGTGCCGGATAATAAATTTTCAAACCCGAAGTTCGATAAATCTTCAGCCTTATCGAAGTTTCTTACCTCTACCTATATCAGAAGCTGTATGCATCCAGAACTTTAATTTAAACCCTCGAAAACAGATGCATCATTCAGCATTCTCTTTTTCTGCCTGCCCTGTTGTTGGCGCAATCGGTAATGTGACGGTTTGTAGGCTAATGGTGTTCTGGATTCCAATCCCGTTCGGGTGATGCATGTTTTCTCCCCCTCCCCCTTCTTATCTGACAGACTACTTAAGCCTTGTACATAAACATTGGACTTGGACATATGGGATAAACTTTTCTTTCACTTCAGTTCAAGGGAGGTAACATTTAAAGTGAACACCCTGGATATATGTAGTACATATTATGTACAACTATGACAACCACGAATGCATTGTTTCTTCCAAACATTCCGATAATCCCGAACTTTTCAAAATATTAAAATGACTCGATAAATGCGATCGTATTGAGATGTTTCAATATTTGCTGCTTTCAAATAATTCGAGACTCTCAAACACTTCGAGTGCCTCGAACACTTCGAGAGTCTCGAAAGTTCGATAATTCGATAAAATTAAAATTCTTTATCGACGAAACGGTTTTGAATTTTTTTCGAATTGTTATCGATTACTCGATTATCGGAACAGCCTTAATCACAGAACGTATACTGATCAGTACTGTCAGGTGAACATTCTGTGTAACATAAAAAAGGTAAAGTTATCACCTGTGCGATACGCACGCGCCGTGAACCGCGGATGGGGGATGTAGAGGTAGCGCTCCACATATTTTCGACCCATGGTATGAATTTAGGTGGTCAGTCCCACCCTGGACCGCCTTTAACTTCCCAAGGTACCCAGGAGTAACAAAAACACTCTGGTATTCAATTTGGTAGGAAGCTGAGTGCCGCCAGGCGCGGGAACACCGCGAGAAAAGTCTCCGGGATTTGAACCCGGGCCCGGTTCGTAGTGAGACGCGCTACCGCCTGATCCGTGGCGACTCCCATTCTGTGTAACATACGCAACATGTTGGTTAGTCTCGTATGATACCCAGAAGGTTTACGGAACTCGCAACGTTAACGCCACAATAACAAACGTTCGCCTTTGTGTTCTATTCTGGGTAAGGTCAAGCCAGTTTTCATCATCAACATATACCTCTCGAAGATCCCTTGTAATACTGTTATCCCAACGACGTTTTGGTCTTCCCAATGGCTTCTTTCCCTACAAACCACGATCTAGTTTTCCCCATCCGAGCCTTCTCATCTCAGCCGTCGTGATTTCATTCTTCTTGACATGTCGGATGAATCACACAGTCTGTGGAGTTTATGCAGTCTCCTCTCCTCCATTCTCCTTTTCTGGTCATCACGTACCGTTACGGCACATACATCTTTTCTGAAAAACTTATTTTCAAAAACACGCAATTTATGTTCATCTTCAGGGTAATACTTCATTTTTCGTAACCATAAAGTATTACCAGCAGAATAGCCGTTGTGTATATTATTAATTTCAGCTTTCTTAAACCTTAAACCTTCCTTAATCGTGAGCTTAGAAGTTTCTGGACTGAATAGAAACATGCGTTACCCGATGCTAAGCTCATTTTTATTTCTTTCGTGATCGTTTCTTACATATGTTCCCAAGTATTTAAATGTTTACTTTCTCTATGATCGTATTCCTAGTTTTTATAATCGTGTTTTTCACAATTATTTTCTATTCATCGAAAGGCTATTTTTCAAAATTATTTTCTATGAACCCCCGCGTTCACTCCCTGGTCCATCGGGACCAATTTTATATTATTCCTTACTGTCTAAATCAAATTTATAGTCATGTTCCCACAAAATAAAACTGGTTTTAGATCATAATGGCGGTCAATTTTCGTCGAAAACTGGTCAAAGAATATTTTTCACAATTATTTTCTATGAGCCCTGACGCACGCTCCCTGATCCTTTGTGACCAATATTATGTTATTCCTTATGGTATAAATAAAATTTAGAACGATGTTCCCAAAAAAGAAAACCTGACTTTAGACCAAAATGGCGGTCATTTCTGATCGAAGATTGCTCAAAGACGATTTTTTGGTTTTTTAAAAGCACATGAATTGAAAGAAAATATTTAAATGCACTTGAACTTCAAAACTGGGACAGGTCCTCACTTAAAGGAACGATAGTTATACGATAAAAGTCCCCCAAAATTGGGAGCCTAGGAAAATTTATAAAGTAGATTGTGTGGAGTATCAAGTGAAAGGAATTTTCCTACTGAATATAAATTCGAATTATATTCTTCAGAAAAATTAAGGATTCGAAATTTATAGCAAAGTTTTCACAAAAATGAAACTGCGTATAACTAAAACAGCTGGGTCAAAAACTCTTTTTTTAAAGAAAAATAATTTTCTATGTTAAAGAAAATAGCCCTTAGGGTGAAGGAAAGAAAATAAAACTCACTAAAACTTCAAAACCGGCTGAGCGTTACTTGTTTTTGGTTCAATGAAATGGTAATTTGCGATAACGGTTCCTAAAAATTGGGAACCACTTGACGTGGAGAAGGTCTGAAATATGAAGTTTATGAGCAGGGCATATGGGGTATCAAATGAATGGATCTCCGACAGAGTATGAATATGAATTACTTTATTTAGAAAAATAAATTAGGGATTCCAAATTTATAGCAAAAATCAAAATGCTTAGATATAAAAATGGACGCCATTTTTTTTTTTTTTTTAGCAGTTTCATTTAATATAAATTTGGAATCCCCAAAATCCTTTTCTGAAAAATTAAATCATATTTGTATTCAGTCGGAAAAATCCTTTCATTTCATGCTCCATAATATCACACACTTAAGAAAGTCTTCACGTTTCAGGGCCCCCTTTTGTGGCCCCCAGGTCCCCAATTTTGGGGGAGAGTTATGATATAATTACCGTTTCCTTGGGCCAAAATAAGTAACGAAGTGCCTGTTTTCAAGTCAGATTTGTGGTTTTTGTCTCAATGTGAACGTTTCCTTTCTTTCTTTAAAAAAGTCTCCCCCCCCTCAAAAAAAAAAAAAGAAAAGATCTTTGACCAATTTTCAACCAAAAAAGAATACCATTTTAGTTTTTAAGCAGTTTAATATTTACTATCCCTAAAATCCCTCTCTGAAGAAAATAACTCAAATAATATTCTGTCCAAAAATTCCTTTCATTTTATACTTCATGAAACCTACTTTATAAGCTTCTAGTTTTTCCCGATAACTATGTTCGGGCGTTCAGACTTCCAATATCGGGGGGTCGGGGGGCGTTTATCGTATAATTACCATTTATGTGGACCAAAGCAATAACAAAGTACCGATTTTGAAGTTTAAATGAAGTTTTAAATATTTTCTGTTTAAACTAAAGTGCTTTTTGGAAAGAGAAATCAAAATAAAATCAATTTTTGACAAATTTTCCACAAAAATGACCACCATTTTGGTAACAGGTCCAGTTTTATGTATACCATAAGCAATAATATATAATTTGTTCCGAAAGATCAGGCGGTGTACGTGGTGACTCATTGAAATATATTGAAAAAAAAAAAGGACCAATTTTCGACCAAAAATTGACGCCATTATTATCTAAATCCAGTTTTCTTTTCGGGGAACATCGCTATAAAATTTATTTAGTCCCTAAAGAATAAAAGAAACTTAGTCTCGATGGATCATGGGGTGCACGTGGGGTCCCGCTGGTTCCCTTACAATTTATGTAGGGTGGTATAACTTATTAGGTACTCTGCTTCCTTGCTGTTCGTTTATAGACCTATTATCAATGGGGTGCACAAGAAGAAAAAATGATTTAATCTGGACACACTTAATTAAAGTTAATCCTTCCGAAAATGATAAAACGGTAAAAGCCAAATACAGACTGTGTAAAAAGCAAGTGGCAGGCGTTGTTGTCCGAATGAGAGAACATTTCAAGAAGTGTAATTCAAATCCCGGCCAGGCCACTGGAGAATTTTCCTTCAGTGTACGCATGCCTAGCGCTCTGAGGTATACTCAGCCTCCTATCAAATTGAGTACCACAGTGTCCTTAGCATTCCTGAGCACTTTGGGAGTTAAAGGCAGCCGATCGTGGGACTGACCACCCTACCTCCTTTCCTGCAGTTGGTCGATAACATTTGGAACGCTACTTCCATATCCCCCAAGCGCCGTAGTACTAGAGTGAAGCAGATTGCCCTTTTTCGTTTTTCTCATATTTAGCGTGGTTGTACGAGACTGAGATTTTTATGGTATGTTATTTGGGATGTTATGCAGGTATCCTGAAACTTTTGTTGAGATCCGAGCAGTGGTAGGGGAAATATGACATTTTTCCGTTGCCGCGCACTCCCCACCCTTTAGCCGTCATATTGTTGTATTGTTGCCACCCGCCTGCGCAGCCGGGGATACCGCCGTTGTCCGTTTGCCGTTGGCTGTTCCACGTGCGTTTGCGAAACCGTTTACGATGTCGTACAACGCGAAAACTTAAATTTTATTTTATTATTTTTTTATACAATGTATTTCAATTTACTCGGTTGGACGAGATAATATCATAGTTTGAGAACTTCATACACACTAAATCAAAAGAGCGGAATTTTCACTCTTTTTAGATGGAAAAGCGGGACCGCTCCTTTTCGAGCGGAATTTTCTATCGAAAAACAGTGGTTTCTAACAAAATATTATCGCATTGGATGGAAAATGTACTCTTTCTAGATGGAATTTCGCTCTTTTCGATGTAATTTATTTTTCCACTCTTAAAAGAGCGCTTTTCTATTGAGTCGTCAAAGGTGAAAGAGCGATTTCTCATCTTTTTAGAGTGATTTGGTGCTTCAATTTCTCGTCGTTTAGGAGTGAATTTTCTCATCTTTGTAGGTCGGTTTGAATTCCACTCTTTTTAGAGCGATTTGCAATGCATCATGGGCATGGCTACTAGTCAACATTGGTCTTCGTCATTTGTAAAAGCAAAGGCTATCAAAAGACTATACTGTGAAATTTATAGCGTTATGGATAGTTAAAAATGAGAAAACAAAACTTTAAAACTTTTCTGTTAGCAAAATACACCAAAAAACGTCAGGAGTAAGAGATATACGTACAAGAAATCTTTCAACGTTGTAATCAAGTACCTGACGAGACAATAGAAACAATTCCGAAGACGCATTCTCGGAGTTGGACCCTTGGTTGAGGGGTTAACGCGTTGGATAGCTGATCGAATGGTACCGGGTTCAAATCTCCTCCACGTTTAGCTTTATTTTACTCATTTTCATTCACAAGTACAGTACTTTTCTTTTTAGTACATATGAATTAATGCTCCCTTTCGCACATTTTATTGCGTCGTTTTCATGTTCACAAGATGTAAATTGTATCTGAATAGATGGAAATTCATCTATACAAATACAATGTCTATGTTTCCATTGAAATAGACTACCACAGATGTTCGCTCTTTTTTCGAGCGGAAATTTCTCATCTTTGCTCCGATGAAAATTCGCTCTAAATGAGCGGTCACTTTTTCCGCTCAATTTGAGCGGAATCCGCTCTTTTGATTTTAGTGTGTAAAAATTAGATATATTCATTTGGGATTATTGATAACTGAGAAAATTAGGTGTTATTTTTTCAGTGTATACAGCATTAGTTAATTAATTTGTTATAATTTGTATTATGAAATACTGTAAGATTCTTTACCTAACTTGAACGTAGATGTTTCCTTTATAATGTCGTATTTTGGAATAAGCATACTATATTTCTTATTGTATTGCAAGGTGGTTAACAAGGTCATGGTTGGTTTCAATTGAAATGTACCTATCCAATGAAAATCATGCATTTGAAAACAGAAGCTTCCATGAGTTTCTAGAAATTTTCTGTTCTGCACCTGTCTATACTGCTGGTAGCGTGGACATTTTCATTTTATTAGTACTGAATTATTTTTTATAACTGAACCGTGAGACCCTTAATAAACATAAAACGTAACTACAAAGAGAGATTTTTGCTGTTTACAAAATGACCCCAATCTTTTATTACAAGGAAGAGCTTGTAAGAAAAAAGGTACAGCCTTACCTGAATAGCGCAATAAAAGTATTGAAAACTTGTAAACCAGAATTCTGGGAGAGTTGATTAGATAGATTTTAAGGAGAAGCGTCACTTTGAGATTAGCTTGTTTTCCCACGAATGTCGCAGCATTGACAGAAATTATCATGACATCACGCTTGGTTACTTGTGGGGTAACACGATATAATCGTGTGTCCAATAGAAAAACCACTGTACCTGACTTACCTAACATCTACGTCCGCTTGGTCACTAATTTTATTAAATTTCCTAAAATGCGT
>JAGDQP010009751.1:0-57946 GCA_022664845.1 Lepisma saccharinum | reverse complement strand
ACTTTTAGTCCCTATAAAGTCTCCAAATTAGCTCGAACTTCACCTCTCGCTACGAGCATTAAGACTTTGACGAACGTTTTGGCTGCACAATTAGCTCAGGACGAGTCTGTAGATCCTTTCCATCAACCAAGTTCATCTTTGTCCTCCGACATGATTGAGGACCCCCTGATGGATATAGATTTTAATCTCGTTGGAAGGAGAGGGAAACCTATCTATAAACCTAAACTTAAACGGTAATCTTTTACTTGTTTTTGAAGATTTTTATGATTTCCGTTTATTTTTTATGATTATGCTCCATTGCTGTTATGTTTTATAGTGTAGTTTTGTTTTATCTTATGAAGTCCCATTTACAGGCTTCCATTAAGTTTTATAGTGTACTTTTGTTTTATTTGTAAAGCCCCGTTTACAGGCTTGGTTTTTATTCTGATTGTGAAGACCTTTTACATCTTCATCTTTTATATTATTTTCTTATTTTAATTAACAGCTATTTTTAGACGTGACAAAGATAAGGGGCTTCCCCGTATCGGGACGGGCGTAAGCCATAGTGCTGTTACCGCCCAAAAAATTCATTTTATCATTATCATTACCACGCTCTTTCGAGTCAAACCACTCATCAAGCCATTTTCGGACGTCTGCATACGAATCGAAGTGCTGCTTAGCAAGGGCGTGGCCCATCGACGCAAACAGATGGTAGTCTGTAGGGGCCAGTTCTGGTGAATAAGCGGGATCGGTTAGCACCTCACACTTACGTGTCTCCAAGTAGTTTTGGAACACTTTTGACGTGTGCGATGGGGCGTTGTCGTGGAGGAATATCAGCTTGTCATGTCTGTTGATACTCCGGCCTTTTTTCACACAGAGCACGATGCACGTTGATCAATTATTGGTGGTAGCGGTGGGCATTGACAGTTCGACCCGGTTGCAACGGCTAAAAGTAGACGATACCCTGTTGATCCCACCAAACACACAGCATCGTCTTCCGTCCGAAGCGATTTTGTCTCGAGGAAGATGATGGTTGGCCGGGATCAACCCATGATTTCTGGCGTTTCGGATTCGCGAAATATATCCACTTTTCGTCGCCCGTCACAATCAGATGCAGAAACGACTTTCTTTTTTGTCTGGCGAGCAACATTTCGCATGTGTGTTGGCGTCTCTCCAGCTGCCGATCGGTCAGTTTATGCAGCACCTATTTTCCGATCTTCTGAACCTTTCCCATGGCACGTAGACGCATGGAAATGGCTGCTCGAGTAACGCCCAATTGCTCGGCAAGCATTTGTTGCGATTGGGTATCGTCCTCATCCAACAGCGTCTGCAGTTGATGGTCCTCAAGCTTCCTGGGCCGATTTTCATGCTTCTTGTCACTCAGGTCAAACTTTCCGTTTTTGAACCCACGAAACCAATCTCGGCACGTTGTTTCCGATAAAGCACTGTCACCATAGGCCTCCACAAGCATTCGATGCGCGCCGGCAGCCGATTTCTTCAAATGGGAGCAGAAAAGCAGAGCTTCCGGCATATGCTCTTTTTCTGGCACAAAACTAGCCATGTTTACTAACGGAACACTGTATTATTGTTGTCTGCACTTTATGATTATGTGCACTGTTTCGCGTTCCAGAGGTCCAACTCATACACACAATAGGTCTGGCGTACTCATGGTAGCTTCATACGCTCACGAACGCCATCTATAAGCAAATAGCGGATTTAAGCTTATACACCTGATAAATCTATTAAATGACATGTCACCAACAACAAACTCATTATAAATATGTTTCAAGTTCGTGTTATCTTGACGAAATATACATAAGAAGTTTGCATTATCTCTAATAAGTTGTTTCGGCACTTTAATATATGTTTGTGCTAAGTAAAATTCCTGTATGCCTACCCTGTGTAAAGTAGTTCCGTACCTCATTCTGATCTTCTAATATATAGTCATCAAATAACAGAGCGTTGCTTGCAGTCATCTAACTTTATAACAGAAGGTTTGAATGTAGCCAATTGATAATGGAACCTATCTTGTATATCATTATAAATATGTTGCAGTTGTTGATACTTGGGTTGTTCTAAGCTTTTAGAAAATACGTATAAGAGCCTGCCTCCCCAGTAAAGCCAGTTCGGAGCTAGAATGAAATTATCAATGACTAGCGTTGTTTTCCCACAACCTGATGTACCTATTATAAAGCAACGAATGTTATTAGGAAGAAGTTCACCATTCAACTTAACATAATCATTAGGTACCGAAAGTCGTTTCTTAACACTCCATATTTTAAACTATTTAGATTATATTATGATTAACTATATTATAGCTTTGAGATTGATACAAGAATTATGGTGAAGATAAACCTAACCACTTAACGTATATGCCTTGCTTTTAGTTATACGTATAACCTTTCCAATTAAATATACATGTGGGTGTTTGACCTTCATTAGTTCTTGCTCATAGAAACGGCCCTGAATGATCTCATTGCACTCATCCTTTAAGTGATATGCAGGTGGATCAGTCTTAAAAACAGTAGCTATTTGAAATATTTCTGTGCTCCAATTGCGAGTGAAGCCTCTTTCAAACTTACTTGTAAACTTACTAATTCGAACATAGTCTCCTACTCTATATTTCGCCTTAGATGATGGTATATACATTTTGCTATAGACTGTTGATATTTTTGTTCATTTTCTTTCTTCACAGCATCAATTGGTTTCATTTTGATCGTTCTATGCATATTAGTATCATACGCCTTCACCAGTGCTTGTAATATATTATACTATTTGTAATTACCTTGCAGTGTGAACTGCTTCCACATCAAATTTCGTAATGTTATATAAAAACGTTCATTACTAACTAGCCTTCTTATCACTGTATGAAGAGTAATGAGTAATATCTTTTTGCTTTATAAGTTAATAAACCCTTTATTATAGAACTCGCTACCGCAATGTGTTTGCAAGTACTTTGGTGCTTGTTGAGTTGCTTTGAGTATTGAATATGCGTATGTAACTTCATTCCGTGTTTTATTTTTAACTTGTACAGCCCGTGCATACTTACTAGTGTCAATAGTGGTTAGAAAATAAGAATAACCCCTATTTAATTTCGCTAAGCCTTTCAGTTTCCAGAGTTCATTTCAACCAAATCTGCCTGCCATAAATCATGTATGCCCTTTGTTACAATAAGTATTCGTTTATAATTTCGTCTTGCGGGCTTGTGTAGTTCTTCTACAATTTGTAATCTGCTATTCATTCTAACTTTAAGATCTTGAAATCAATTGAGCAATAAAGATCAAATTAGATATAGGATACTCAGCGGGTGAAAACTTACCCGATCGAACTACAAGCACATCGCCTTCTACATCATCCAACTCATGAAGTACAATTTCATCTTCTGATGGTGCATCTGGTACTCGACTACCTTCATGTATACCTAATGATAGATTGCCATACTTTTGTCCACCGCTCGCTGAATATATATCAACAATAGGAAACTTTTTTCTTCTTAATCCAATGAAAACCTATAATTTTTAGCTTACCCAAAAAAGGTATTTCGAAATAGGGTGTATTCATATAAAAGAGATATACCTTACCACTAACGTTGCCACGCGTGAAGTCACGTTCCTTATTAGGTCCTGAATATACTTTAAGAAACTGAACGCTACGTAAATTATGTATTGATGTTAAAAATTCATTAGATTTAGCATATATATAGATACATATATGCTCTATACATATCACTTTTCAATGTATCTTGTAGGTATTTTAGCTTTGCAACAATATCATCCTTAAACTTATCGTTATTAGAATTAAGGTCTGTTCTGGTTATAAAGTTTTTAATACTATCTTGCACCTCCCAAAGCTGAGTCACTGTGGACATTAGAGCTATTGAAGCTTCTGCATTACGGAAGTCATTAATGTCAGCATACTTTTTTGGATAAGTTATTAAGAGTATTAGTCACAGAAGTATATTTTTTTTCTAGATCACTAATCTGTTTCTGAATATCAGCAATGAGAGTGTTATGTGTTAGTGTAGTATCTTCTAAACCTTTCAGCATATCCTTTAACCCACTATTTCATTTACACCATGAACAGAAATGAATTTTGAATGTTCTTGTATCGCTTCTTTAACTTCATTTTGAATGCTCGTCAACACTTCTTGTATACCGGAAAGATCTTCTAACGTTGGAAGGAATGATATACTGGTTTTAAGGTTTTGTATATTACTTATTGTCTTTTTTATTGTTTCTACTTCTTGCGAAGTTGGAAGTGTGTTAATAGTTTCTTGGAGAGTATTTAATTTTGATTTTATTTCATTTTGATTTGTAGCTAATTCATTTAAAGACTTGCCTATACTCTCGATATCAAATTGCTTTGGTGTGTTCTTTTGTGCTTCTATTAAATCACTTCGAACAGTGCTCACAACATGCTGAAGATTAATTAAATCTGTAGGAAGATTAAAGCCCTCTAATTTTTTATTTAACTTTGCAAGTGCTTCCTGTAAACTAGTTAACTCGATAGGAAAGTTATTTACAATGCTCTGTAGATTCTTTAGTTCAATTTGAATGTTTGTGAGTTCTGATATATTATTAATTATTGTTTCAAACTCACCAAGCTTTCTACTAATTTCCAATACATCACTATAAACAGGTAGGTTGGTTAGATCGTCACGGAGTTTATTTGACTCATTAGTAATAGTTTTAACTTCATTTTGAAGTTTGGAAATAACTTCTTGCATTTTTTGAAAATTTTCTTGGGAAGGATTATTCTGAAGAGCATTTTCTAATGTGTTCACAGCTGTTTGTAGATTTTCAAATGTGTTTCGAAGCTCCGTAAGCTTTGTTTTCAGATCATTAAATAAATCTTGTGCAGCAGTGTTTGAAATGAATTGATTCTTTATTAGTTTTACTTCATTTCGTATTGTTACGATATTTTGAACTTCAGTCAAATAATTTTTATTTACCAGCTGTGAATACATAAGAATAACACTCTTCAATTCATTATCAAGCTTTTGAAGTAAATCGAGTATATGTTGCTGTGCTTCTGTGATTTCTGTCAATATTAGAAGATAATGTATTTCGTAGTGCATTGATTTTCATTAATATCTGGAGCATCTGATAATACTTCATGCTCATGCGACTTATATCGCGGGTGTCCAAATAAATCTGTTGGCATCTTAAATAATAGTAAACTATATATATAATAAAAATTGTATATGAAGTGTAAAAAATCTCTGAAAAGTATGTGTATTTTGGCGGTAATGAATTAGTGAAGAGTTTTAGCTTACTTGAGCAGGCTTATCACACAAACTCCACATAATTTTAAACATGAAGTTAGTGTAATCACATATTACTTAAACATTTGGCTAATTTATATAATTAACTATATACAACATAATATAAGCAGCACTACATGCTGTAAAGTCATCAGTATATAAAAGAGGTTCAGAACACTTAACATTAATACATAATTTATGAGCATTGATGGCATGCTGTGCCATTGACTAATCAATAATGCCCCCAGGGCAGTGTATGTATCTTACAATCTAAAATACGCCGCTTGTCATCATGAGAATCAAGGGCTACTTTATTTACCTTTTCAGAATAAATTTCGTGTTTCTCTGATCGGATTTGTCGTTGTTCTCTCCTTTGCATCTCTTCTGAAAATAAACAGTTCTTAAAATCATCAAATGAAATAGCTTGTTCAACAACATATTTTCGTATATTCTCTTTCTAGTTTCAGTATTTACATCTTGTATCGCATTTTTGGCACGCAAACCAACAAATTCACTAATTGGGGCACCTTTGTACTCATCTTCTATCTTGCCTAATTGCATCTTATTCTTTGCAGGAATCTGATATTCATTAGGCTGTTGGTAATTAGAGGTGTCAAAATATTCTATTAGTTCATGCATATCTTTATAAAAGTAGTTTCTTTTAATGTAATATAAAAGGGAGTCAGTGTCCTTGTATGCAATGCTAATGTTTTCTTTATATCGCAGCTTCATGATGTCATAATGAAACTGATACATAAACAACTTCGAAAGATCGAGCACTGCTGCTCCTACTTAATAAACCTTATCTAATGTAACTGTTTCCTTCAACATATGACAGATTTAAATTTTCGTCATAGATTTCTCTTGATTTGAATCGCGGTGACGCTACAAGCTTTTCACACTTTTTCATCAGTTACAAACCTCACATCAATACGATTTCTTACATTCTCAATATATTTGCTATCAATCGCATTTATTTATTTATTTCGTCTTGTTTTACATGGCGAAGTTAAGGCCATCACGGCCTTTTCGTACACTCAACCATGAATACAGTGTAATTAAAAGTTTCAATAATAGAAACACACAATAATAATCAATCTGTAAACTAATGATAAAAAAGAAAACGAAAAAAAAAGTGGACTAAACTACAAACTAAGACAATCGAGTTATTATAGGATTCTCTTCACAAACACGCATACACACACACACATTCACACTACAAAAGATACGCAAATATAGATAGCCATTGGAAGCACCATAGAAGTAAATAATAATAATAAATCATGACACAATTATGAACATGGAAACAAAAGGCGGAGCTAATCAACATTTAACAATTAGAATGAATAAGGTGAAAATTGACTTTTCGGTGGGTTTCACCAATACTTCCCAAGAACTAAACGAATTGTTAGTTACAGAATCTAATGGTTTTCAAAGTACTTATAGCTTCATTACGATTCATTAAATTTCTAACGAAGGTTGATGAAACCAGTATTAGTCGCGTTGCACTGAGAGGTGGTTGTAGAGCATAAACTTAAAATTTGATAATAAAGTTGACTCTCTGATTGAGATAGGCAGCGAATTCCATTTGCGGGACACCGAAACCGTAAAAGACTTAGAAAGGAAGGAAGAGTTGTGGTGGGGAATGGAAAGTAGTAGGTTCGTACGTGATCTAGTATCGCGATTATGATGATCGCTCAGAAACTTAAAACGCTGTAAAAGGTAGGGAGGTTGCTGAACGCAAAGAATTTTAAACAACAGAAGTAATGAATGAAATTCCCTTCGTTCCGGACTTTCAACCACCGCAGCCTATCGAAATACGGGGTTAGATGGTCAGAACGTTTAAGATTAAAAATGAAACGAACAGAAGCATTTTGAATGCGTTGCAGCCGGTAAGTCAGTACTTCATCTAGGTTAGGAAGAACCACATTGCAGTAATCTAAATGAGGCATTACTAGTGCCTGTACAAGAGTTTTCTTAAGGGAGATCGGAAGAAAATTTCTAAGTGTTCAGTGTATGTAAAACGGCAAAGCCTGGAGACAGTGCTGACATATTCCGTCCAAGTTAGATGTTGATTCCAAATAAGACCTAAATTTTTCACCGTATCCGAGTAAGGAATAACGACTCCATCTAGAAGCACATTAGAAAAACGAGTACGATTGAAGGGACGAGAAGATAGGTTTTGAGGCTATACGAAGACATTGAGATTTAGATGCATTTAGAATCAGGCCATTATCATTTGACCACCGAACAATCATTTCTAAGTCCTCATTCAGTTTGGTTATAGCTGTAGTTAGCTCATTTGGAGAGCAGGAAATGTATAATTGGAAGTCGGCGTAAAGGTGGTACTTACAGTGCTGCAATACAGATGGCAAATCGTTTATGTACAAGCAGAAAAGAAGTGGACCTAGTACGCTACCTTGAGGGACGCCTTGATGAAGAGGTTTCGACGAGGAATCAATACCAGACACAGATACATATTGCGAACGGCCATTTAAATAATTCTGAATCCATTTTACAGAAGTGTCTGAAGCTGAAGATCCGTGATAGTTTGAGAAAAATATTGTGATTTATAGATTGGAAAGCTTTACTGCAATCAAGGATTGTTTTTTTCCTATTGTCAAGATCATAACGAATGTCATCTGTTATATGAACCAGAGCAGTGGCGGTGCTACAACCTTTCCGAAAACCTGATTGGAAGGGGTTAAGAAGACTATAAGATTCTAAGTAAGAACGAATCTGATCACTTACAATGTTTTCTAGAGCTTTGGAAAGAGCTGGTAAAATACTAATACGTCGAAACTCGTCAGCACTGCGTATGACTTTTGCTTTGGGGAGAGGTAGAACTCGAGCTATTTTCCACAACATGGGAAAAGTGCTTGTGGTAATTGATAGGTTAAATAGGTTGGTAATTGGGACAAGAACATATGGTAATATTTTTCGAATTAACTCCAGGGATACTTCATTTGCTCCTGTGGCTGAGGATTTTATTCTATTTATAGCATTTTCAACTATCTGCGGGCTTACACCTGCCATGGAGAACGAAGTTTGGCTGTTAGAGCAGGATGCATTCCAATTAATTAGCCAATTTTTCTGTATTATTGGGGCCTTTATATTACAAAAATGCTCATTAAGAGTATCAGGCGCAATGTGCATAAGTGTATCATTTGCAGAATGTTTTTTTACCTCTGATTCCGAGAAGTTTTAGCCTTTTCCACAATTGGCTTTGGTTTTCTCAAAGTCTGTAGTAGCAGCAATTCTATGATCTGTATTGGTATTAATATATGTCTCGAGACATTTGGATTGATTGAACCATAGCATATTATGTACATGACGAATTTGCAGCCCATGACGAAAATAGAATTGTAAGAGTCAATAATGAACTACATATTTTTTCTTATCATTTAGTGTAAGCAAAAGATTTTTACAATTTCTTTTTCGTGAGGTGGAATTTCATTTGTTGGCGCCATGGGGAAATCTTGATGTGCATCTTGCAACTCTTGAGGGTAGTGTAGATCTACTCCTGCAAAGAAACCGAGTTCATTATATTCTGGGTACTTCAATATCTTTTGCACATCATTCCTTGATGATGGCGATGGTTCCCAATGAAAGTTGCCATATGGTAAAGATTCAAAGCATGGCCATGGCAGACCCATAAAGGTTATTCTTATCTAAGTACATTAAAAATGAATGCTCTTCATCAAGTTTATATTCGTTAGGAACATAAGGATTATTTACCTTGGAATGGCGTAGTGTGCACTCAGTAATTCCTCCTCTAATAAAATGCTATATAAACGGTACATATTTACATCTGACAAAAGTTGTAGCTCCTTTTTGTTTCATAGAGCATTTCATTCCATGTCAATTGAGGGGTAGTATGCATGTGAGTGAAATCCAATCCATATGCCTCGAGACATGTAAGTCTAAAATTTTGAACCACATCCGCAGTTAACAAAACATCTAATGTTAAATACACATCGTGATAGTCTCCAAAAGTTATGCATTTGAATTCTCTCCACACTTCCTTCGCAAAGGCATAATCTTCATCACTACATACAGTGTTATTTTGGGAATTATTGAAATACTTTTGGAGAGATATTTGTTTTGCATTAAATTTTGATTCATCAGTGAGATACTCGTATGGAAAGCAACCCTTTCGTGTAAGAAGATTTATGTCTTGTGTTGGCATGTGTTTTGGTGTGGGAATCAATTTATAAGAATCTAATTTTGACACTAGGTCATTTAAATTATAGGGCAAGAAACGATATAAATCTAAAAACCTTAGTTCAGTTTTTCGATCTCCAAAGGTAAACATTTTAGAGAATGTTATATACTGTTCCTCTGTTTGTGCGATAAGTTTAATTTTACGTGGCTGTAATCCTAAGTGCTTTTCAGTCAAGTTTGCGTCGTAATTACTAAGATTGTGGATAACACCGGCACAATGTTCCTTTGACGTTGTATTTGCAAGTTGCAATTATTACAAATAGCTTCAATCCATTTGCCAGTTAAATGATTATGATGGCGCACTTTATAATTCTCACTTGTAAATTCACGTCCACAAGAACTTCAACTTGTTGCTTGGTTATATTGTTGCATTTCCTGAGGAGACATTGGGGAAAGAGGTTATGTATTTGATAATTTATTAACAATATGTTGCAATTCATTTTCCATGTTATGAAGGAAGTTTTCAGAAGCGTTTTGCCTCTATATATAACAAGTTTCGATTGTGTATCATCGCGCCAACAAACTAAATAACCAAAACTACAGGCCTCGTGCCTTTGAACGTTTTGAGTGTATGATATACTAGGACTAGAGGTAGAAATTGGTTTCACAAAACATTCAAAATCTGCAATGATAATTACATCGTTTTGTAACAATGATTTTAACTTCTGGAATTTAACACTTTGTCCCGGGTTAGGCATAATGGTTCTCGTGGCTTCAAACTTCTTACAATACTTAATATGTTCTGACAGCTTAACTTCAGTGTTAAAATGTGATAAACACCTCTTACAATAGTAATATTTGCGTCGGTGTTTTGTGATTTGACTCCTCACTAAACGAGAAAAGTATCTAATCAGACAATACTGAGTTGTTTCATTCTCACAAGAGATCAATTTGTGTATGTTATGCTTCAAATACCAATTCACTTATGTACAGGGGAAAGGATGAATTGTTTTCATCATAAGCATATACATTAATGGCTAATTTACTGTTTGGACATAGCTCATTATAATGTTTTCAAAGTTACTAATATCTGTTAATGCGGCTGAGAAGGATACATTACGCATTGCTGGTGTAAACTCACTATCATATGGCAAATAATTCGATATTTGATAAGGGTGATCATCAACAGGTTATAATGCTGCCCGATGCACCACAAGAAAAACTTTTCATCATTATTTTGGATATTAATAACAGCCTTTTTATCACGCATCCATCAATATACGATGAAGCATCAAATTTATTAAATTTACTCACTGAAATTTTTAAGATACGACGAGCAGGATTCTCATACAAACTCCACCCGGCCTTTTTCATTGCACGTTCTCCTTGTTCTCTACTTATAGTAAAAAAGATTTGAAGTATCTTATCCTGCAACACGTCACCTATTACGAATGTTTGCTCACCCGACGACACGTGATTTTTTTTCTTCACTACTAATTGGAATTTGAAATAATGAAGAGAGAGTAATATTCGCTTTCATTGCATTAAGATCTAGAAGATCTTTCTTTAATATTTCGAGGTATTCTTTCTTCATACTGTTCAAGAACGAAATAGTGTCACAACAATTATTTGCACAGAGCACACAATCTTTTTGTGTGGCATTAAATGCACTACTTACACACTTATCACCGATTTTTTGGTTCGTCACTATACATGGTTTTAATATGCTTCAAGATATTAGGTTTTGAGATAAATGTACCGCAATGTTCACAGCTAACTTTTTCCATTTTTTAGGGAAAAAACTATATATAATTATGAAAATTCGTTTTTTTCTTTTTTCACTAACTTCCGTTGAAACGTCTAATACTTGAAATTTGTTTCGTTGCATACAAGAAGAGCACTTGTTATGTATTAAATGTAGAAGAAATGATAGCATACTAGTAGATTTCAGTTCAGACTGATTTACCCGTTTTTGCACTAACTTGTTGAGATGCTAAAATACAGCACACATAAGAAGAGCACTGCTGAACAAACTGGTATATAAAATAATTGTATCTTTCTCTCTCTGGAATATGAGTGAAGTAATCCTGCAATGTTCAAATATTAATATATATCAGAAATAAAATAAATTTCTCTTTACAAGCTCAACTCCATGCTATAAGGAAGCATGTCAAAGCAACATACAGATATTTTTTGTTCATTTTTTATCTCTTTGTTCCCATTGAAAGGAATAAAGCAAGAACGGATATGGTTTTCACTTCATAGAACACACGCTTTAATATCTTCAGTTCGTTTATAAAAGGAAAGAATTCTATACTCTAGTCACTTCTTTTCCACTTGTCATTATAGACCTTATGCGTGTATAACAGCGGAAGCGAGTTGAATTGGTTGATAGGAAATTTAGACCACTAACTCTATAATCAGAATTATTCTAATTTTTAATAATAAAGTTGGAGTCCCACATGTTCTATAACACGTCTCACATACTAATCACAAAACAGCCAACACAAGATAATGCAAGGGAAATAAAAAAAATAAATCGAAATTATTACAACAGAAATTCAAGGTTTGTTTCAATACACCTAAACACAATATAGCCTTCTCATGAGAATCGCATTGTTAGATACTTCCGTCACTAGTCATGCAATAACTAACTTTCGTTTCAAAGAGTTTCACAGATACAAAGTAGCATTAATAAAACCTGCAAGCAATACATTTTTAAATTTTTGAAAATTCTTAACTGAAAAATAAAAAATAACCATTTCAGAAACAAAACAAGTTCATCGATGCAGTAACAAAATATCCGAAACAAGTTCATTGCTGCCGTAATAAGCAACAGTAAATTTACTTCCAATTGCAAACAATTAGAGTCATTTATAAATGGAGAGAGAAAGCAGAAAGTAGCGGACAAGTCTTGTGTTGAATGTATAATTCCGGCATTCGCCTGGTGCAAAGCAGCACAGCGACATTGAAAATGCTTAAATAAAATGAAAGCGGCTTTGGTCTATAATGTAAGATACTATTCCAACATTCGCTCGCAGTTCCCCCATTGCAGCATAAAAACACTTCTGATCACGTGATCAAATAATCAGTGTTGCCAAATCTAAAAATAAAAAAGTAAACAATGAAAAAGTTGTTAAGAATTTATTTTTTGCATAGTGTTTTGATTGCTAGAGTATACATAATATGTAGATAATGCTGTAAAACAGTCATTAATTTTATTAACTATTCAGTTATTATTTTTGGTGATAAAATTATTAAGTTGACAACACCGCAAGGAACCTTTTGGTACGATTTCGTACTTTGAAAAGTAGTTAATGATAAAATACATTATTGCCTCTTGCTATAAAGGAACAAATAGTACCTACTATTATGTATTGTAATGGAAGCCTTTCATTTAACAAGACTTCATCTCCTGCTGGACATTGCCTAACGATTAGTTGCGTTTAAAAGTTCTACCAATTTTTGGTGTACATATAGAAGTGCAAACAACACAAAATGAAACTCACGTAAGAAGGTGCATAATCGCAATCGATGACCTCGTCTCATCTGTCTGTTAGATGAATCCCACGCCGATGAAAGTACTGATGTTTGGAATCGAAGAATTATTGTACGGCAGTTTCACAGCCACATGATCAGATTTTCCGAGCGAATGAGTTCCTCAAAGTGTGAAACAGGTGGTAGTCTGCAGGGGACTAATCAGGAGAATAGGGCGGGTGAGTTAAAACCTTCCAACCAAAGTCCAGACAGTTTTGACGGGTGATAGCAGCATGTTGCGTGGCGTTACCATGGTGGATAGTGACTGGCCAAAGTCTGGCCGTTTCGAGCCCAGTGCTTCTCGCAGTCTGTCCAACTGTTAACAGTAGAAGGTGATATTAATGGTTTGGTTAGCTTCCAGGACCCCTTTGACCCCATGACACATTTAACATCTACTTGCGATGAAGTTCTGGTTCCGACTCCGATGAAGACGGTTCAGAAACGCGACAGAAGCGTCCGTTACAGGACCCATTTCTCATCACGCATGACAATACTTGTCAAGAACCGGTCAGTTTTGTATCGGGAAATCAAGGAAACTCAGGTCGCGGCGCGTCCCTGCTGTTGAGTTGCACTCAGCAGATATGAAACCCAGCGATCGAACTTCGTGTGAAATCCAGCCGTGTGATATCCTGTGCACATAAAAGGTTTCCGCTAATTTCTCTACGGCTGTTCCGTATGGCTTCATCCTCTTCGGAAAACACTGGTGGTCTAATTTGTGGTTGAGCTTGACACCAGCTTCTATCTCCCTCCTTGAATTTTCAAAACCTCCGACGATATGTGCTATTAACTGAATACATTTGCTAAATGTTGCGGCACGCTGCTGCCGCATTACTTACTAACGAGTTTATCGAACTCAAAAAGTAAACTGCTTGATGTGCTCCTTAACGGCCTCCATTTCACCCATGCGATACGCAGTCCCTGTCTGCTCATCTGCACTCACTGCTTGTGCCTGTGGCTGCTCTAATGTCCCCTCGATTACATTCCTATCGGTTCACGCACTGCAGCGCAATCTGTTAGATCAGTACTCCGGAAACCAGTGACACGTCAAAAAGGGGAGAAGTTTTGCACGTACGCAGTAGTAACACCCAAATCTAACGTTCAGTTACTGGAGCATCTACTCGATCTGCAGGAAAGTCGTTGAACTGATTTCCTTTTTCTTCGTGACAAGAATCCATGAAAGCCCTAAGATATAAAAGAAGTGAATCGTGAAATGGAGGAATGTTAAATTGACTAACCTTGACAACTTAGTACATATCAGGTGAAATATTGGTGAGCAGTAGAAACTGTGTTACTGTTCTAACAATCAGTACGTCAGAACTTTGAATTTTGTAAACAAGCATCCTGATATCTGCGTATCCCGCAGTCACCAGGCTATAACATCACGAAAATTGTCATGTCCGCGACGTACTCCCTTATCTTACGTTACGAACTTGAATGAAAATAAGGGACACAAGTACGGTATATGTATGTATACCAGACTAATGCAGACTACCTAAAAACCAAAATATACTTACGCTATTTAAAGTACGTTACAATGAAATTAATTTAGAAGCCGTTTAGCCCATTCCGTTTCACAAAATGCTAAGTAAATATGAGAATATTTTTTACGTGTAATAGTGACAGGCTTTGTTGGACATTTCTCACGAAAATTAAATATTCTAGTTTTTTTATATTTTATGAGCAGGTGCTGCAAATATCGGGCAATAAAGTGTCCCGAATTTTTCAATGTTCTAAGGTGATGCGCCTATTACTGGTAGCCCAGCTGCCCATATGAGGCACGTAATTTATTCTGGCCACACACGTAATATGACGTGAAAAAGGCGTCTCTGACGCATAGTTGTATATTATTCTGTTTTTGCTTCAGTATCATGAATGAGGTTTCACCCACATCTTGAGTTATAGTTGTATGTATTCAGTAGTTTCAAAGTTTGTTTTAACACGTAGCTTTTTTTCCTGATTTGGTACGGTTGACGTAATGTTTTTTTTTTTTTTTTATTTAACCAGAATTTCAACTCAGTGATTTTCTACTTCTGTTTCAGGGTATATTTACAATATCATACATGGAAGCAAGTAATTGGAGGAGGATTAGTGGGAATTTTTCTTGCTTCTGCGTGGTTTGCCATGACGCAGATAGTGCTCACTCCGTGGTTTCCTTTAATTGCCTCATGGTAAGTTTTACAGCGCTCGGGCGCACTAAGGCGTTAGGTCAACGAATCGAAATCCCGACAGGGGCATGGATGTTTGTGGATTTTAACTAGATGTAAAGGGTCGAATCGTGGCGGGCCGAAGTCAAAAGTTACTAGGCTGGCCCATATAAAATAAAGTTTATCAAAGTTTTTTTGTAATCAGCGTTATTTCCGAATATTCGTTATGTGGGTTATACAGTATTAAGGTATTAAGTACGTGAGAACTTTTCAGAGATGTCATGCCAGGTGGATGTTGACTGAAGGTAAGATCTCAAACCTGTTTTTAGGGTTAAGATAGATTGTTAACCTGTGTTGGTAATATTCACTCCAAACTGCAAGTTGGGGAGCAGTACTTGGCGTCACTTTCTTGAAAATTGCACGTTTTTGTCATACCTGGCTGATAGTAAGGAGTCTATTTTCCTGTGCTGTACGATACGCCGTCTGTTTACAATGTATTGGCTACGAACACATTCTCTCATCCCCTATGAAAGGCTGCGACCCCTTTTTTCGCACCCGCTATTTATAAAAGACTATGGCACCTTTTTTTTTCCACCCCTATTTAATATGGACGTCCTCCAACACTATGAAAGGCTACGACCCTTTTTTCATCCCCTATTTAACTTCACATAGTACATCAGTGCACGATACCATAAAAGGCTACGGCACCTATTTTCCAACCCCTATTTCAGTCGCATGACTCATGGATATCTGTTGCGACGTTTAGACCCTCCGCATTGTAGTGAATGCAATGGAATTTTAAGTATTCGTCACGTCCTTTTAGATTGTTCAGGATATAATCATCTCAGACAACGTTATAACATCTCCAATGACATTGCGTCATTGTTAGGGGATGAATCAGCTATATTGCGAAGAGTTTTTCATTTTGTTCAAGAGGCAGGTTTATCTCCGTCTATTTGAGATGATTGTGTTGGTTAGCTGTTAAGTTTTATGTAGTATTATTATTTTATTTTTGTGAAAGCCCATATACAGCCTTCACGTTTTTAACTTATGCTAAAGACTCTTTACATCTTTAGTTTTTACTAAGATTTTATTTTTCTGAAGAAACTTTACATCCTCAGCTTTTATATGATTTTATAATTTTAGTTAATTGACAGCTATGTTTAGACGTGATAAAGGTAAGGGGCTTCCCCCCCCATCGGGACGGGCGCAAACCATAGTGCTGTTACCTCCCATACAATTCATTTTATCTTACCCAACCCCTATTTAACATAGCAGAGGCTACGAAGCTCTTTTTCAACCTGCACAGCACCATAGCAGTAATTACCTAACCCACATAGCAGTGCGAGATGCGATAAAAGGGTACGAAGCTCTTTTTCAGCCCTAAAAAAATACTACCTAGCGCTTATACCAACGCACGATAGCAGAGATTAGACCAGATACACAGGAATTAAGGCTATTTAACCTAACAGAGATTACAACCCCCAGTGCACAACCACTATCTACCATAGCAGACATTACACAGGCTACGGCCTACTCATTTTCCCAACCCCTATTTAACATAGCAGAGATTCCATACAAGGCTTAAATACTATGAAAGGCTACGAACCATTTTTCAGCCCTATTTAACATAGCAGAGTATACCAGTGCACGAAAGGCTACGAAGCTCTTTTTGCAACCCTTATTTAACATAGCAGAGATTAGGCAGGAATTACAACTATGCCTACAAAGACATTTTACACAGGAATATATGACCTCTAGGCTAAAGATTTCATAAAAGGGTACGAAGCTCTTTTTCCATCCCCTATTTAACATAGCAGAGATTCCAGCACAGCACAGGTGTCCCCGCCCACACCCAGAAATTATAACATGGACGCCCTCCAACAAGCCGCCGTGTCGCTTGTTGTGGTTATATTTCATAAAAGGGCACGAAGCTCTTTTTCAACCACTAGTTAACATAGCAGAGATTACAACAGAAATCTGAAGTCAGTTTCTATACCACACCCTACAACCTGGTCAAAGGTCAAATATTTAAGTGTATATCTCGTAAACGGTTAGACATATTGAGATTCTGCTTTCGTATTTGATATGAGGGCATTGAACACTATTTGTGAAAAAAGTGGTAACCTTGAGGGCAAAGGTCAAATATTTAACCCTGTATATCACGCAAACGGCCAGACATATTGAGATTCTGTTTTCAAATTTAGTATGAGGGCACTGAACAATATTTGTAAAAATTGGTGACCTCGAGGTCAAAGGTCAAATATTTAACACTATATTTCGCAAACAGTGAGACATTGTGATTTTGTTTTCACATTTGGTATGAGGGTATTGAACATTATATGTGAAAAAAGTGGTGAGCTCAAAGGTCGAATTCGAAATTTGTCTCGTAGCTTACATAGAGCTGATTCGAACATCGAAAAACCCGCTAGAGAAATAAGCTACAAAATATTCAGGAAGCCTACTCACAATACATGTACATAAGGAGGGGTAATTTAAATAAAATCTGATTTCCATTCTGCACACTTTACTGATATCTAATTAACATAGCAAAAATATAATAGTCACAAATAATAAATATTTCCTTTATTATTTTTTAGTTAACAAATTACATCCTATTTCATGTAATGTTTGTATGTTTATTTACAGTTGCTTTACATATATTCATTATTAGATGTAAGTTAACAGCGTTTTCTTCAGAATATTTAAATCAGTCATCACCAACATAATGTCCAATGACGTAATAACTGTTTGCTCCTCGACTTGGGCGAGCGGAGAGAGTATTGATAAGAGCTAACAAATAAAAACTGAAAAGAAATTGTTAAATTTAGTTCTTTGCTTAATTGGGCCCAGGCGCTAGCCTGCGCTCCCCGAAAATTATGCTGGAAACCCCAACATGCTTTGTGCTTTCTCCGATTGATCTCGAAGTAGCAAGGCCGCTATGGACACTCATCCCATTGTGTTGGGCCGATGCTTCGCGCTGGGATTGTCCTCCTCGAGCAATGTTAGCTTTCATTAAAATGCGGAGAGCAGATATTCAGGAAAGGATCTGTTGTGGCCATACACAGCAAATGTGTATATACTGAACTGCACTGTCTTATCAGTACTACTTCCGTTGAGTAAAATGAAAGAGCAAGAGCGGAAGCAAGATGATGATATATATTCTGTGTATATATATTCTTACGGGAATACACGCACACATTGACAAAACATTTTTCGTTCGACATCGTGACATTGTTTCTGACTTGAGATGGATGATAGAGTGTTTAAAGGTATTAGAAGAAATAGCAATATCTTTCGCTAGTGAAGTTCTTTTGAATAAATGTTCGCTTGGCATATGATTCAGTGCATTACTTATGCCAGAAATAAATATTTGGCTGTGAGATACGAACTGTTAAGAATCGTGACTAACGTACTGTAATTCGATTCCCGCGTCGTGTCTCATAGTAGGTAAACGTTGCAGCCTTCTTATCCTGTAGAAGGTTATGTTATGTTATTGTCAAAGAGTATCTAACATATAATATTCTATAAAAAGTGAGTTTATTTGCACGCGAAAGAGATTTTTCAAAGACAGTTGTTTGTACATGAGAGAATACATTTAACTAAGCGCGGTTCAATATACAAGTTCTAAGTTAAGTTGCTGTGAGAAGATCTAAGCTAAGAATCATAACTGTGTTCCCGAGGATTCGATATTTTGCTATGTTCCCGATAGGGTGAAATAAATTCTAAGTTAAATCTATGTCTCATGGTTGGGAATTTGAAACTGAGTCAAAGAAATAATTGTTCTTACCTTCATTTCACTTCTGGAAGAGAGTTCTGGCGACTTCAAATAGTATACGGAGTCTTACCGCAGACGACTTAAAGATATTTAGCCTTGCATGGCTTTCTATACGTTTAAGATATCTCAGTATCAAAGGATCAGAGTGGGCAGGATTTACCTATTCACATACATAAGATATAACGTCAGTTGACGAAGAGAGTGGCGATTTGGTCAAGTTGGGAGTAAGTTATCTTCATATCTTACGGTGATCGAGAAGGTTTTACGTAAAATATCAAAGGTTACCAAGAGGACAAGTGCGTCAAACGTTAGAAGAAGGGAAAAAGGAGTTAGGATTTCTATGAGCTATAATGTCTATATTGTCGGCCATCTTGTGATAGTGAATTGCAGTATATGACGCAATCCACCTACGTATCAAACGATACTTGTAACAGTAGTTTTAACAGTTCACATAAAGTACAAATAAAGATTATTCAGTGTTACATTATTCCATTGCAATTAATCATCAGATTAATTGCTAATTAATTAGGTTATCAGATTTCTTTTTGTAACGTATTTTTAGTTCATTATACGAAACACAAATAATACACATTTTGGTTGTTTCACAAACACTTTTCACTTTAATTTGATGGTTCCAGTTCGTATGGCCTTGAAGTAGATAAAAAGCTCATATAAATCTGTATGCAAAAGGGAGAGTGAAGGATATTCTGATAAGGTTTTATAAGAAGAATTTTCAAGGGCAATCCTAGAAATTGAATCTTTTAGGGACGTTTTGGTAAGAATATTGAGTCTGTATCAAGCTCCACAAAGCCTGATTTATTTCGATATTATCGAAATTAGATATTAAATTAGGAAGGTTGTTAACTGGGGACAATATTCAAAGATAAAATTATCCCAGGGAGGGGATCAGATTTTAAAAAAAATACGTTACCGAAAATATGATCCTACGAAGGTGGGATTAAAACGAAAAGTTATCAAATATCAAGATCGTCGGTGTCAGTTATGTTTGCTACCAATCAAAAACTCAAATTCTGGGAAGGAGAATTTCAAAAATGAATTATGTTCTAAATACTAAATTAAAATTTAAAGTTTTGATTAAATTTTGATCAACTAATAGTGATTTGATTAGTTAAATAAATATCAAACATTAAAATAATAATAACAAAAACCATAAGAGTAACAACAAAAACATTAAAGTGATAATAATTGAAATAATCTACCTGTGAATTACGTCATATGCAATTAATTAAAATTTGAATTGAAAATTCAAAATATGGGTAACAGAATTGGTTGAAATAAATTACAAGCATAATAATGTGTAAAATTTGGAAGAGCGATCCTGGATTCGGATCAAGAGAGATTTCATTTTACAAGTTCAAGCAATTTTGTTAATCCATCAATCTGAAGGATTGTCTACAGCTAATTTACTATTAAAAACAAAATAATGAAACAAAACATTTGAATTATTTTCAGTCGAGATAAAGTAATAATTAAACTAAGTTTAATGGTAAAATGAGAGCAAAAACATTTCAATCTATAATACATAATGTGTGCTCTTGCGAAAACAAAATATAACACTTGATTAAAATAATATTGAAAAATTCAGAATTATAGATTTTTACCATTAAATGAACAAAATGTAAAAGAAATAATGATAAACAAATCAAAACAACCTTAAAGTATTATTGACTTACATGTATATACTAAGTGGTAAATTCAAAATGAGTGTAGTTCAAAGTTTGAAATTTAGTATTTCGAAATTTAGATTTGAAGAACAGCATGACTAGGGAGAGAAGAACTTGGGTAGAACTTCGAAAACGTTAATTCGAGAATTGACATAGTTAATACATTAATACTAGAATTCTGAATTTCTGACATTTCTTAGAGTACCTTGTAAATTTTGACACAAATTTCAATATAAATACAGTGTTTTAAAAATTATGAATATTATAAAGTTGTGGAAAATAACACTTTTTAGTCAGCGTTTTCTGCTAACAAAGCACATAGTAGAATATCCATTAGATTAATTGTCGAAGTTTTAACATCAAAGTTTTATCAAAATTAGGGTGAATGTGTTCATGACGAAAAACAAGGGAAAGAGAGTCTATACTGCACTTTCTATACATATTGATGATAGTCAGTGATCCAGTTTCAACGATTTGTTGCGTTGGTGGATTAACTTTGTCTACCACATTGTAACTGAAATTGGGCTAGTTTTCATTTGGTACACTAAGCTGGCGAATTGCTATGATACGCTGTAGTTTTTTGGCTGTTGGTTTTTAGCTTTTACCAGTAATGGTGACCAACTTAGACCCATGGTTCATTCCTTTTGTGACCAGTGTAGTTGAGTCGTCGTCGGTACGTTTTCTTGATTGTGCCATTGCGGCTTGTAGATTCATTCAGCATTTGAGGGTCTCATATGCTAAAAATATAAATACGGGATATAGAATTGTTCCCTTTACAATATATACACAAGGAATTTATGTGCAATATTATAATTTAAATAATTTGTCAGCTCAACATGTAGGTGAAGCCTTACTTGATTCACAAAAATTTACTTTTTACGTTAATAACAGGACTTTCTATGAAAACAAGTACTCCAGTGAGTTATTTTATATTACAACTACTTTTCAAAACGTTTTATCTTTAAACTAATGTCCTTAAGTCAGATTCAATCAATTGATCACAGTCAATGTAAGGTTACTGTAATTTTAAATTTCTTCTAAACAGTTGTGAAACATTATATGTTGAGCGAAGATATGCAATAATTTATAGACTCAGACGATCTCAGCGGTAGACCATCCTGACTGAGGTTTTTCCTCAGTCATACCAGTCAAATGCCGGGATGGCACCTTCAACATAGGCTTTGGCCGACACTTTCCTGACCCTTTCCCCACCCCTATCCCGGCTTGAGCCTTAGATGCCTAAACGCCTTAAATAAAATTCAATTATAGACTCAAACAGGGTATCTTCATTCACGTATACATATTTCTATATATATCATGCAACACATTCTACATTAGTTAACAATAATATTAATTACTCTCTACTTTACTCTACATAGTTAAACACTTAATGAAAAATTGGGGGAAATCACAAGCATTTTCTGACTTTACCTATTCACCATCCGAAAAATGTATAATCTTTTATAACCAATTGTTGGCTCAGACTCTATTGTGTACTGGCATTAAGTAGACCACAGTGTGTGATAGAAGAGTTAATTGTGATCTAGTCCATCGGACATAAATAGGATCTGTCCTCTAACCCCAGGTGGTTAATAACCATCGCCACGTTTGCACTATCAACAAACCCGATGCCCCAATCTCCTTAAACACCCAGTCACACAACACAAATTTTGATCTTTCTTTGCTGCCATAATACACACATTGCCCTCCCGAACTTAAACGCAATTCAATTGTTCCAAGCTCCTTAAATTTACACGCTACATAGCAGCCAATTATTCGACGCTTGATGCGTCGTCCGCTACGTGGCGCCACTATCGTCATTTATTCAATGTACACGTGTTTGTTGTTCCTTCTCTCGTCATGAATACGGACTTTTAAAGCCTGAAATTAGGTGATTTCCAAAAATTCACTGAAATAAAGATGGGTCGAAGCGTGAATAATTCGTTTGCACCAAGTCGATATCTCAAGCAGAGTCCATATGCCGAACGAATTTCTAAAAAAAGGCGTGATTGCATAACAAGCAGGCGTAAGAATTGTGTAATTTCAACGACAGTTTTATTTATTTGTTATAAAAAAATTGAATATCATTGCCCGATTGGATACCGCAGATGACGTATATCATCTTTACTCTCATGGGAAATCGTTTAATTCATGTCATTTCGACCTACTCTATTCAGAAATATTCCAGAATCGCCTACTTCCTTTGATAATCCTTTGTGCACCCATTGCAAAATTTTGAAATCTGTATTTTCAAGTAGAGAAGATTTAAATCTTTGACGGTACTATGCATCATCATCTCTACTGTTCGTGGTGTTAGAAATATGAAGCTCTAAATTTCATTTTCCCACGCTTTCGGCAGCCTGTAACCCCGAAACTTTGTCAAAAGAACTTTCTTCTTCTTTTGATGTGAGGAATCACCTCCCAAGGTTTGTCGGTGTAGCTCATAAACATCCTGTATACAGCGTGTTTCAGGACCTCTGGTACAAACTTCGGGAGGTGAATCCTCATATCAAAGCAACAACAACAAAAGAAAGTTGATATGAGCATGCGCCCTATCATGCGTAGTTTCGGCGCTAGAGGTCCCCAAAAACGTCCAAAACTGTATTTCAAGGCGAATTATTTCCAATATTAATAACTGTAGAGCTATCGGCCCATCGTTTCGTCGAAGAAATCAGACTTACTCGTTCAGAAAATGCACACATGTCAGAGGTGAGGGGAAAGAATACGCGCGTGGGATTCCCGAGTGAAACGAGTGATTCCCCAAGAATTGGACAGCGAAATTGGGTCGAACAGAGCGTGAAGAGAACGACTTAATACCAGAGAACAACACTACGTTTGTTGCAAGTCGATACCTCACCCAGATGCAAGATAGGGAAGGAATAAAAAACGTTATGCGTGGTTGCATAATGGCATAATGTGTGGTTTCGTTATAGCAACATGTCATGGTGTGTTTAGGGACGGATTTCGTGCGGTGGTTATGCGTTAATTGAGATAGGTGCATACATACATTTATTTGCATCAGTGTAACGTACAGTATTGGTAATTACAGCATTGGTTAACATGAATACATTTACAAAGAAGTGTAACATAAGTATTGTGCAATGTGTAAACAAGACTTTTGGAGCTATTGAGCGCAAAGATATGACGCTTTGCCTCATGTACCCTTACGTTGTGTTACAGAAGGTGTTGAGTGACCACCTTGCACCAGATTGCATTTGCGATATTGCTGAAGAAGGGACTCTCGAACACTTACAAACATTGTAGGATTATTTCGTATGTGATTAAACGCGTCCCTAATCCTTGCAATAAGATCGTCCCTACTACGAACTGTGGTGGAGTACACCAGACTTTTGACATCCCCACAAAAAGAAATCGAGTGGGGTAAGGTCCATGCGACCGACGCTCCTCGTCCAATCCACCGACCTCCATAGGTTTGTCCATGGTGAAATGACATCGACCCCAAGGTGCTAGAACCACATGGCCCTGCGTACTGCGAGGGGTACATTCACCATCAATTGTAGTAATTTATCCTGCTGGAAGGCAAGGTACGCCACAACATTTAGAGGTTGCGGCATGATGAATGGACCGAGCAGCCCAGACGTTTACAGAAAACCTTTCCTGGTGAGAACCAACGAACTGGGTGTGAGGATTTCCAAATGTGGCTGTTTCTATTGTTGAAAAAGTTGTGCCGCGTGAAGCATCCGTCGTCCGAAAACATCATATGTAATAGGATTGTAAGGTCAGTGTCATGGCTGTTACAGAAACCATTGTACAAACGTACGGCGAGGAGCGTAGTCGTTAGGTCCCAGTGCCTGTACCTTCTGCAGATGGTATGGGTGAAGCTGTTGCTCTCGTAGCACACGCCAAACAGATCCATGAATTGTGCCCATGTCATAAGCTATCACACATGTGCTTGGTGATGGCATTTGTTATATATATTCTGTCCAAGACTTCCTCCTCAAAGCTTGGCGTTCGTGTATGGCGCCTCCCACCACCAAGAAATGTTGAACGAAATGATCCCGACTCACATAAACGTTGACGAACTCTAGCAGTATTCTGTGGCTCGGGCATTGCCTGTCCGGAAACGCTCTCTGTAAATACGACATGCTGCATGTCTATTACCACATGCTTCCTCGTAAAATTGGTGCATGTTCGCCAATTCGTAGTTCTCGTAATCACCCATGTTGACTCCAGTTACCTTCAGTGTTGCTGAATGCGGTGCAAAGCACTGTGTGATATGCAAAAGCAAAAATAAGGATCTGGGAAAAGTCACGGGCAGTTTTGCCTCCTCAGAAGTGGCAAAGTCCGTATATATATAAAAGTGGTTACCAAAAAGATTGTTAGAATAGGGCCCTATCAAAAGTTCGTTTAAACGAATTAAATTGCGAGTATTGAAAAAATGTAACAACACCGAACAGGAATGAAAACATAAGTTAACAATTCTGGGGTATTTTGTTGTGGTTAAAATTTTGCTTGCTTCTGAATATTTAATGTGCTTGACAAAAACGAATTAACTAGAAATAAATGAGTTCGAAACAAATTTGATTTCTTTAATGGAAGAAAGTTGGTTTGTTTGATGGAACAAACAAGAAAATTAGTAAACAAAGTTGGTTCTGAATTCTTTAACTATTTATCCCGTGGAAATTGATGTAACATACGAATAAGCGCTTTAATTCCACATTGATTATTGTTAATAAAAGTACCGAAGGCTCTATAGTACAAAAATATTGTATTTCCTTGCAGTTATAACGTTGGAAATTTGAAGTTCTAAAAGTTTTCCTAAATGAGCTAAACTCCACTTAACTTCAGCTAACAAGCGTTTTGGACTAGTACGTAAGACGTCGAGCTGTCAACTAGTCGACCCGTTTCCTCGGTACCGTTGTACTTTTTTCTTCACTGGTGGCAAACAAATTCCCTTAAAAAAACTTTTATTTAAAACAAATAAAACTTCGTTTCGACTTTATTTAAACATTTTTTAGTAGCCACAAAGAAGGATTTTTCTCTGTGTACGACGTAGTTGCCAGGAACGAAGGTTAGCACTAGTTTATTGTTTAGTAGTTCGTATCTCCCTAATTCACGATCGATCATTATACTCAATAAAAATGCTATTATTATTATACACTGCGAAATTAAAATAAGATTCTCAAACACGATTATTTGTGTTTGTTTATTAATTTTGTATTATTATGTTTGTAGTACTAACACTTCTGTCCGCGATTGTGTCTAATTATGGCATTCTTCATGTAACCACATGTATGATTCTTCTAAACCCAGGGCAATTAAGAGGAGTGGCAACACTTTTTCTCACTTATAATTGAAAGGATATAACCAGTAGAGTTGTTCGGAATTCCGAAATATTCGGGAATGGAAATCTGTATTCCGAAATCGGAATTTCGGAAAGTCGGTATCCCGGATTCGAGAAAATTCCGAAATTGAATTTGCGCTTCCGAACACCCCTACTGGCCAGTGTGTATGCGAAACGCGTTCTACACAAAGTACCTGACGTCATGGCGCGTTTCTACAAGCCTTTATCTTATCTTCTCTGTTGACAACGAACAGATATGTTTTTCCGGGAAGCAGACAACAGTTACTTATTTCCTTTCTTAAGCTAACATACGTTAGTAACCTGGGAGTTGCAAATGCGGAGACAAGGAGTGTGAATAATGCTGGTAGTTACATCACACGAATGCTAGAATAGTACCCAGAATCAGTTGTGCCAAACTCCTTCCCCGTTCTTTTATCACAGACAGAGTGACCACCTGAAAGCATTTGGATGAAAACACATTCAGGCAGCACTATTGCTCTTATGGTGCACTTAATGTTTCTTTCAATGTCTGCTATTCTTTCAGGTGGCATTATGCAACTACGTAAAACATTTTTATTTCTTCCCAATCTTGCATCTGGGTGAGGTATCAACTTGGCATTGTTCTCTGACAGGAAGTCATCCTCTGCTTGCTCTGTTCGACCCACATTCGCTGTGCAATTTGTAGCGGTGTCGGAGCACTTTCGACTTTGCATGCCCTCCACCACTCATATTAGTACCTGCTGTCGATAAACCAGGTCCCAAATATCAGGTACAAATACCAGCAATTGGTATTGGAATACAGACAAGAAGCAATTACAATAAACGGGTACTGAGTGGACTTTGGCCCCCGTCACTATATGTCAATATAGATGCGTCTTTACGGATATAAAATTCATTACTTGTTAACTCATGCAAGTATGGGAAAACTTCAAGCAAAGTGGTGCTGTAATGTAACTCAAAGTACATACGCAAATGCCAATAATTTATTACACAAACTTTTTTTGTAAACATTGCCTGGTCCATAGCTGGTACAGTTACTCACTATCTCACCACATCAAGACCTTCTACACATATATCACTAAATATCAATATAAATGAAAAATGTCCATCCTCATTTTCAATCATTACATTTAAATGGGCCTCAAAAATAATATTTCCGCATTACTTGAACATTTTCGTGCATCATTTATTCATGCAACATGACCACAGGCTCTCGCCTACTTAGTTCAACATTTTCTTCCGAGAAACTATTTTTACCTCTTCCATGATTTAACATTGAACAAAATATGCTTATAGCAGGCTTTCTTGAAATTTCGCGTACAGACTTCCAGCAATGAAGTGTAATCGATACACAAACATGCATGCGTCCTACGGGAATAACTTAATGTAAAAATAATTTGTCCAAAATTGTTGCACCCCTTAACTAGGTAATGTCTCAAATTGAAAATCTCCTGTGATTTTTTTCTTTACTCAAATTTAAAGAATATTTATTATATCGATCGCTCACTCTCAAGGCAGTAATTTCTAACTTTAAAAGGAATGTGCCTTTTAGCAAAATTGATGGTACAGCAATCTCGTGGTATATTATGACCACGTGCAAGTCGAAGTTTTTAAATTAGACAAATCAATTATCCCCACATTGTGGAATTCAGAATGCGAAGCTGTTATAAATACTAAAAATAAACTCAACATACATATAAGCTTCGATCACACACAATATGAAATACACTGTTCGGAGTTGTACTTACGACACATGAGCACGACAATGGCGGATCACATGGAATAAGTCTGTTTTCAGTGCGTGAGTTACGGAACGATCCTTCCAGTGCGTGAGTTTCGTAACGATCCCAACTTCCTTTCCAGTAATTTAAATCCACATCGCTACCCTGGTGCACTATAATAATTACACATTACAGTTGCCCATAATTGAGGATGTTGAAAAATTAATTACAACTATTTTGTTACACTAACAAATGACGAAGATAATTAAGGTAGTTGTACGGTTGTACCACGATCTCTTACCTATTTGAAACTGAAACCATGAGACTTGAACCTTACAACGTAGTGCTAGGATCCACGACGCGCGAAAAAAAAAAAAAAAAAAAAAAAAATGCGATTTCCGCATGAAGAACGCTTCCAATTTATTTAAACTGGAAAATTCGTAACAAATTCTTGGGAGTCCGTCATTCACTCGGGAAATCCCACGCACACTTTTACCTTACTTCTGACATGCACATTTTGTGAACGAGTAAGTCTGATTTATTTGACGAAACAACAAGCCGATAGCTCTATTGTTGGAAATAAATCGCCTTGAAATACAGTTTTGGACGTCTTTGGGGCCCTCTAGTCATATGAACTTTTTTTCTTGTTATGCTATGAGGATTCACCTCCCGAAGTTTGTACCAGAAGTCCCGAAACACTCTGTATACGCGAAGACTTCTGAGATGATTTGTTACACCAAAATATAAATAAAAGTTCGTATAAACATACAGCGTTTCCAACTTAGAGACCAAAGTCGAAAAAAAAAACTTTTTGTATGGGCCATTTTAGTAACCTTGACTTCGGTCCGTCACGATTAAGAATGTGATTCTAGTTAAAATTCATATCCATGCACCAGCCAGGATTCGAATTCGGGATCTTCGAGTCGCGTGGGTACCCCAACCCACGCGGATACCAGGTCGGCCCCAAAGGCGAAGCCTAACAATGGGAAGAAAATTAATAATTCTGAATAAATCAGAAACGACACATGGAACGAAAATTTCGATTGCAGATTTTTTTTCTATCAACACGGTGGATACCAAGAGTAAAAATACGATGTCATCAGATTGTCAGTGTTTCCAACCCGGTATAACGTATAAAATTTTGACATCCTATAGTGATGATTAACAAGGATCAGACGAAGATTTTCGCGATTTTATACAAACTACGTATTTTCGTAGAATGTTTCATCCACAGTTTGCAAGACTGTGGTGTGTGCTTTACGTATGTTGTTTATCATCACCAGAGGATGTAAAACATCCAATAACACGGCGTAGTGCTCCAAAACAAAGCGAAATCGGACGCGTGTTATTATTTTGGTGTGACAAATCTTCTTCTGAAGTTCTTGCGTACATAACTGGCTCACCCTGTATATAATTCACAGCCATAGTCAATCCACTACTGGATGAGACCTCTCCCGCAGGGGGAGTTTATCTACTGCTCCCAAACGTGTTGGGAGAGGAGCCGAAGCTCTCAACTCTGATCGCCACTGACTTTTTTTTTATTGCAGCTCCCCAATTACATCGCGATCCCGGAGCCCCATGATCAGCAGTCAGCGACAATGACTGCCCCGCTGGTCTAGTGGTTAGCGTTGCTGACTACGGATTGAGGGGTCTCTGGTTCGATTCCCGGAACTGCCAAGGATTTTTCCAAAGCGTGTGGGTCTGGAACGGTGCCAACCCAGCATCGTGTTGCAATTGGGGAGCTGCTAGGAATAAAAGGTAGTGGCGATCACAGTGAGAGCTTAGACTCTCCTTCCCCTTCACGTCTGGTCAGCGTGGGAGCAGTAGACCAATATATAATAATTCACAGCCATAGTCAATCCACTACTGGATGAGACCTCTCCCGCAGGGAGGAGTTTGTCTACTGCTCCCACGCTGACCAGACGTGTTGGGAGAGTAGCCGAAGCTCTCAACTCTGATCGTCACTATCTGTTATTCATATCAGCTCCCCAATTGTCCTCACGATGCTGGGTCAACACCGAATTTTTTTAGTTCCCACCGGGAATCGAACCCGGGACCGCTCACACTGAACCGCTACAACTAGGCTACGCAGGGGGCTCATCTATATATATATATATATATATATATTTATATCACTAGCACAAATGCAAGCCAAAAGAGCAATATAAGGTAATGTGATAAAAAAAGAGGAATTTACTTACAGCTTACGTGTTCCGTGTTAGAAAACACAAATATATACAGATGGATACTATATTTCGAGCCCACTATAGGCACATAATCATGTATAGAGGTGAAAATTACGTGCACGTATAAAAGAGATTGTGGCGACATGCAGCGGATGACGCATCAAGCTTGGAGAACAATTGACTGCTGTAGCGTGTAGATTTCAAGAGCTTGAACAATTGACAACTGTAGAGCATGTAAGTTCGGGATAGGATCGTGGAAGGAAATGTGTTGAAAATGCAAACAAACGGGAGATTTAGAGTTATTGAAGGTTAAGCCGATGTTTTATTTCGCGCTCAAACCATGAATAAAGGCGTTCCCCCACAGACGGCCAAGTTGTTCAGAATTCCATGTCTGTTTCAAAGAAAGCAAAATCAACCATTGTGTCTATTTAAAATTTTAAAGTTGCCCCGTAACAGTATTCCCGGGACGCCCTTGTTTTCGAAAATTTTACTCTGATTCCGCATATCCCATTTAGTATTTCACTTCAGTTTGGAACCTTTATTTACTAACGCATCCAAAAGGTCCCGAAAACCCTGTACACACGTTAATTTTGACTAACTTATGTGTTCTAGCTGCAAAACGGTATAAGCTATAGAAAACTGATTCCTCTAAATGTTCAAAATTTAGCGCCTGTTTCAGTGGGAACAAAATCAACCCCTGTTGTCATTTAAAATTTTAAAGTTGCCCCCAACCCCCGTAAAGATATTCCCGAGACGCCCCTGATTTCAGAAGCATCACCACGCGATTCCGCATATGCACTTTGGTTTCAACATTTTTTGTTTCAAAGATTTCTGTGCAATAGGAGATAAGTTATGGCCCTGTTATGGATTCGGGAACCATTCTGTATATGTGGTTGCTTTCATGCTTACCTTGTAGAGCCTTGTCATGTATTTATCATCATTTCTTCAAGTATGGTTTTTATTATATTGGAACCCCGGTGATGCACCTATTCACACGATTGTTTGCCATGTTAAACAAGTGACACCAGTTTCTAACTAGGTTGTATGTTTAATACGGTTAATATAATTCATCTCCTGAGGTTCTTGTGCATTGTTTTCGTAAAAATATTTAAAAATCGCTTACGTTTTGGCGTTCTGGAAGTTGTACTGACAAGCGAGTCTTCATTTCATTGTATTGTAATTCTTTTCACTGAATAGCAAAAAATGTTTGATAGTAGGGCATATCGTAGACATTGTTCTGTAAGTCATGTTCTTCCAATATATATTAATTGTAAAACAAAAAAAAAAAGTCGTATCATTACATAATGTATTTTTCTTATTATTACAGGAGGATGTCAGAATTTCTTATGCTTCGAGACACAACACTTATACCTAATGTGTTGTGGTTTGAATATACTAATAGTAGGCAAGAAACTCGAGCACGAAGCCGGAAGCTTGTCTCCATGAAGTCCCAATGACACTTCCAGGGACATGGTTTCCTAAGCTGCCTGATTCAGCTGTACCGAATTCGCAAAAGATAGAAAATCAAGTGTAAACAATTATGTACTTTAATTGTCTGGAACTAGTTACGGGAAATCAGACCTATAACATGTAAAGCTGTGACCAGCAGTGATTGTTGCTGTCTCTCACCTGCCTGCCTATGCAGTTTTTAAAGTTATTTTTTGAAAGGGAAGGGTGGGGGGATTGAGTGAATATTATAAGGCTACCTCTTAATGGGAGTTAATTGTACTTCCAACGTACACTACTATTGCAGTCAGTGTTCAATAAAACCGCGGAATATATAGTATTGAATGGTTTTGTCGTGGAAGAATATTTTGTTATTAAGTGAAGATATATATATAGATAATTTGCAAAATGTTTTGGCATTTCCAAATGTATTTAGGTGTGTGTATATAACTGTGCGTTTGGAGTATGTGCGTGCCCAATAGATATATACAAAATGAACACTATGTGAAATGTACGCATGTAAATAATGTATGTATATATGAGGGTAGGAATAGTTGGAAATTTACGTGTGAATTTGTCGTTTGATGAAATTAATGTTATAGAATTGTTTCATTTAGAATAGTCGTCTTCATTTTGTGTGTTACAAAACTTGTTTGTTTAATTTCAATTTAGTTTACAAAGTGAGTTCCAAAATGTCAGTTTACAGACTTCACAGGGCTCAAGCAAATGATAAATTATCTATTTCCTTAAACAAAGGTAATAAGGTGTTGTAAAGTTCAAACTCTTGCAGATTCACATGTTACATGAAGAATGTACCATGCAGCTTATCTTTAAGGCATTTGAGTATTGCATTGTCAAACATGCCAGCTTCAATCTGTAATGAATTAATGCATTTTTGTGTATAAGGTATTAGCAAATCGAATTAATGGACTGGGCATATACCTTCCAACTCATATGCGAAGGAAAAAAATATACGCTTCATAAAGCGCATTGTTCTCCCCTTTTACTTCTCTGCCGTTCTTAAGAAAAAATATGCAAAGTGCTTACACGAGCAAATAAGTTTCAGTATTCTAACTCCAATTACATTAATTCACTAAAAGTTAGTAAAACAGATTAGTTGTGTCATCAAATTCAATCATGTAGTGTAATCAAATTCAACCTTTTCGAAGTGTATTTTTTATAATCTCAAAACCTCAGTTCCTTTTTCCGTTTGTTCTTATCAGAAATAGACGGGGAGATAAAATACTAGAACTCGTTCACTCATTTTAAAACTTTTTAAAACTTTGAATTAAAAACGTCTTAGACCCCTTACACAGTCAACCGTATATACGAATCCGTATTGTTTATGATTTTAAAACGTTCTCACAGTCATCCGTATCAACGCGTATGTCAAGAAAAATCCTTTTTTATTTTTTGGCGGTCATTGTAAAGAAAGTAATTGGAATACTCACCCCATTTCTTTTGTTTCGCTATCAAAGCGTTGCCAGACCTTCCGAATTTTCGGGACATCTTACCTTGAATAACGTTCTACAACTTCTTCTTTATCACTGATCCGAAGTCCGTGACCCTAACCACTAAACCATGGGGTCTGCTACTTATAGAGTGATACTTCAGTCTGATACTAAAAATCGAAATCGTATACAGTGAATTTCACCTAGAATTTTCGCAATATTATAATATTCACGGGTCCCGGTACTTATTTATATCTTCAATTTAATCACTGGCAACACTGCACTGTCCCGTAACAAAATGCGAATAACACGTGGGTGTGAAAGCTGCAATTTGATCGATGGAATTAGCTGCCTTCCGTATACTGTTTTCCTTGTAGGAATCTACGTACAGCCCTTGCGCATATGGACGAATACGTTCGACTCCCATAAGAGCAGTGGAATCAGCTACACATCCGTATTCCGCAAATGCGAATGACTGTCTAACGGGTCTTGTACTTACATACATGAAGTTAAATTAAAATTGTACTTAAATGCAATTTTTCATGGCGATGACTAAATTACAAACTTACTTTCAACATGTGTTTCCATCCTCGCTGATTCTAAATCGTACAACGCTATGGCAACTATAAATAAAACTAGTTTCACCAAATTATATGTCGGTATGTAAAGGAAGGGTAAAATAATGTGTAGGATTTGATAAAGCCGTCCGATAGCTCGAGCAAAGCCCAATTTTTTGAACAGTTTCATCAACACACTCGTTTTTTTACCTTTCCATTACACCCGATAGTGCCGATATATATATAATTTGGCGAAATTAGTGTGTTTAAAGTCGCCATATCGTTGTGCGATTTAGAATCAGCAAGGATGGAAGTCCATGTTGAAAGTTTAAAAGAGTGTTTGTATAAAATATGTGCAGTTTAAAATGTATTTCTAAAGCATAGCAGTGTGTTGGTTTCTTTAATGTCATTAGGGAAATAAAATGTCCTTTTGAAAGTATAAAATGAGTTGCTACGATTTTAAGAAATATTGATTTGGGAGGAAGCGATTAGTAACATCAAGTTGTTACTGTATTGAAGTTTTTCTTTCTTCTTTTTTCTTCCCAGAGTCTTTACCAGTGATAGTTCTAATTAAATGGTAACATACTCGAAATGTACAAAAATACTTATTGCTGCTCGAAGCCGATTAAATTAAAAATGCGTGTAAACTTGACAGAGTAAAACAAACTACATTTACTTAAGTACAGTATCATTCTAAATATACTTATATACAGTATCGTTGTAGATGAAGCTTTTGAATATTCAGCTTGTAAAATTATCTCATTTTATTTTTGAAGGATATGATGCGAATACAGTATCAATCATTATTGTGTCAAAGTGAGTTAGGTTTACGTGCAGCCTATATCCAGTACTTAAAGTAGAGTACTCTTAAGTTCATTTTGTAATTGTCGACATTTCATATAAGAATACAAAGAATATCCTTCCGCCATGACTATGAAATAAGCATATTATTTTAGATAGTTTCAGAACTCTTAAATCCGATTAGTGGATATTTAAAAACAGTGGTGGTATAACTAAAAAGGAAGAAAGAAGAAATATCTTCAAGTAAAGATCCTAAATAAAAAGAAATTAAACCAATAATTTGCACATTTATATACACATATTGTTACCGTTTTAAGTATGTGCGAAGTTATGCACTTCGATAGATTTACTCACCACAGTAAAAAAAAAATGGTGTTTTGCATTACATTCTGCTTACGTCGTTATAAATTTGTCAAAAAGGAATCGGTAACAATCTTTGTAGCTTGTAAACATCTCTTGTAATAATAATAAACCAAAATTTCTGTACTACGTACACTCGGATTCATTGAAAATAGCCGATGGAATATTTTTCATTCGTCTTTTGTTCATAGCATTTAGGGAATATGTTTCATAGTCTGGTACTTCAGAATATGAGTTGCAAGCGCAATATAAGGAATCTTTATCGAAATCGGTTCTTTATTGCCATGTTGGGGAACTTTATTACCCGAGCACCCACCGGCCATTTTTATGAATCCCAATATACCTTAACATAGCTCAGGTTATTTATTTACAATGGAATTTGCCTATAAATTTTTAAGGTATTTTTCAGACGTTGACTCGTAGGAGAGACTAAAAAGTGCACAAATTGAATTAAATTCGACAGCATCACAGCCACTTTCGTAATATATTTATGCAATTTCTATTACTGGTTACACTAGAATGCCTTGCATTTGCATCGATTTATGAGGTAATTGTCCAAACTAAAATTTCAGTCTTCCTTTAAATTTGCAGTATTAAGGCAAGAACTAAGAATATTAAACTTCCAGCCATCTTCACGGATTCCGTCTTGTGTACCTAAAAAATACGTTTTTCTGTTTTATTTCACTTCTTATAGTGACTGTTTTAGAAGTTCCAGTAGGCGAGTGATGGATTAGTAACGAAATTATAAACTTTGATCGCTTCTTTTGGCTTGTTTTTTCTCTGAAGTTTTCTCGCTGAAAAACATAATTTCTCATGCTTTACAGTCCTTCATGCCGTAATTCGAAACTATGCAACAATAAATAATTTTCGTTCTCGTAGTTTCCAGCAGCTCGAAGTATTTAACAACATTGAGGTTTATAACCTGGGTTTATCTTGAATTTCAGATTAGCATTACTATTGGAAACGTTCGCGGTAGATTTTATGTATGTTGTGTAATTATTTTGCTGTACTTTATGCTGAATCTATAACCATCAATATTTGATCACTTCAGGGCAGATCTAGAAACTTAGGTTCGAGCGTAAAATAAATTACAGCAGAATCAAATTGATCTCTTTTGGGGAATGATGAAAAGTTGTATTTAATATTTAATGAAACCAGTAGCTTTTAGTTATAGAGACAAAGTACATTGACTGGTGCCTGATGACAATAATCTCTACATAATGTGTTGTAAAACGGGTTAGCATAATTGTATATATGGTAAGAAAAGGTTTGTACGCTGTCGTATGAGGCGAATGGAAATATGCTGAAAGTTATTCAATAATTGCAAATAAATAAAACATATTATATTTTAGTTTCTCAATCATGGTTCACACGGATTAATATCTTGCAACATTTTGAAATACCACACGAGTACTCATTTTTTTTTCTCTCTGAACATTGATTTACTCTTAAACTAAATTTCTGAAAACTTTTCGAGTGATGCCTTGTACTTTTTAATGTTCTTTTTCGTACGGTCTGTCACAAAATATAAGTTATATTTCAAGTTAAATCATTTCTAAAGTTTGGCATGTTGGCAGACTTCTGCTTTTAATCTTCTAAGTTTATAAAATGTGTATTTAGTGAGACAGCTGTAATGATGCATTTGTTTTAGTTTCGTCCTGTCGTTCATTTCAATTCTGTCGGGAAAATATGACGTTTGTGTGCGATCTAAAATAAAAAGTGAATATTTATATATGTGCGAATTTTCTCCTAGAAAACATGTGATTTGTGAAAAATACCGTTTGTGATGGTTAGAATTTTAACGTTTGTGGCAGCTTCAGAAAAAAGAAGCGACCTTCTGTTTTTTTTTTTACACGTATAACGGAAAGCAGAATGTGTAATTGTACCCAGATGCAGTTAGTATGAATAGCATTCATTTGTTGTAGCAGCTAATCTTCTTGTAACTTCCATCAGTAATAATATTTAAAACAGTACTCTTACGTTAATGGAGGCGGAGAAAGTATTATTAAAGAGTTGGAGTCCAATATGTTGTGATTTGTTGAAATCAGTGTATTTTATGAAATTCGAATATAGTCGAATGCCAGCTCAGATGCTTGTTAATCCGATATTGAATCTGCACAGTATGATTGCAAATCTACCTTGTTTGATGACTTTCAGATCAGTAGTTGTTTAAATTGTGGCAGGAGTTCTCAAATTGTCGCAATTAAGAAACTATCGTACAAGTAAAGTAAAGTTAAATTTTGCACGAAACTTAAAAAAAAAAAAACGTACATCATTCTTAAAATATGACCGTAAGTAGGACCTCTAAAACCAGAAGAAAGCCTTAATTTCTACCATCGGTGAAAGTCAGAGTCAAACGTATTGTGAGCGTTCGTAATACTAGCAGCGCAGTTCAGACTCGTTACGAGCGTTGAAAATACAGAACACAAATAAAACTATATATATTTTATTTGTATTTCAAAATTACGCAAGGAGTAAGATATTAACTTCCATTCCATTGTTATGGATAGACAAAGAGTGACTAGTGAAATTGACTTACTGATTTTTAGTATGTACTTAACTGAGTAATATAAACCAGTAGAGCATTGGAAGTGTCAATTGAGTACTTGTTAATTTCACTTTTCCAAGTTGCGTCGTTGAAAGAAAGATATAATAAAATAAAAAAAAAAAATCGTAATTACTGAAAATTCGACACATTTAGGAAAACTGGTTTCACCCAGAAAAATCATTTGTTATTACGTTGGTTAGGAAAAGTTAGTTTGAATAACTTAACTGTTCCAGACAGCAGTGCAGATATGCCAAGTATAAATATTTACCCGTAACGCTGTTACCACCCATACAATCCTTTTTATCCTCTCTCATATATATATATATTTACGTTCTTGAACGTAACAAAACGGTTCTGAGAATGCTTACAAGTAAAAGGAGGAAAAGATCTGAAATAAATTATTCCTAAACTTAAAGGACTATTCAGTGCATGGCGAGAAGCATACGTAAACTATTACTGGATAAAAAAGCTTTTGGTGTGACCGCCAGATGTTTAATACTTGATGTTTTTCTATTAATATGAAATGTTGTGATAACGAAATTGTTTATAAATCAACAGATGTATTGGGAAATTAAATAACTATTTTATTTGGACATGGCTGCGACTTCCAGTTTGTTAGCATTGAAGATATTCCATGTAGATAGTAGCGTAGTAGTTGAAGAATAGTTGTGGCCGTCAACGTTTGAAGTGAATGTTCATCCTTCTTCATGAAATAATAAAGATTTGGTTATCATGTCCTTTATAGTACTACTTTTAAATAGCTAAATACGTGTATGGACACAATAGGGACACATTTACAAAGTTTATCGTTGTGGAATGTCGAAATAATTAAGATTGCCAGTTTGGGAACATTCAGTCATTCCTACACACTTTCTACCTCCTCACTTGACGAAGATAATTTTTTAGTATATAAATATATGGTGAATTATATGTACATATATAAAAGAAAAATAGATTTGCAGATGAGGAAGATACATGGATATGATAGCTGGGAGGTCGTAACAAGGAAAATAATAGCAACATATTCTTTCGACTGAAAAAATTACTTTTACCGGCGATAAAAAGTAATAGGTCCAAAGGATATTCTGCTGTAAAGAAAGTCATGATCAAAGATAAACGACACAATAAATAAAATTTATTGAAATTTAGTAAATATAAAACAAGAACTTTATAGACATCATATTAAGTATGATTTTTTAAAAACTGCACAGTGCATTATAGTAGTGTAATCAATGACTGCATTAACCAAGCAGAGTGAAACCGAAGTTCGCAGCAGAAAAATGAAATTAAAATGTTAAAAATCTGTTGTTGAGGTTAGATTTTATTTGTGTGTATATGTAATATCTGAAAACAACAAGCGATTGATTTAATTGTTGTTAACATCTTAAACGAGCTGGTCAGTTTCTAAGGAGAAGCTCTACTGTTTCTGGTAAAAGAACGGTCGCCGAACCACTCAATTCAATGCACGCCCACCGAACTTGAACGCATGACTATGCGCAGAAAGCGAGAATGCGTATCTCGAGAAGTGATCACAACATAAATATAGCGTCGTAACGGATACATAACGTACTTTTACACGTGCTCGTGTACTGTACATAGTGTGGGATATAAAGGGATAAACAGTATACAATTGGTAAAATATGTCGACTCAAAAGATTCGTTAGTAAATCGTATCATTGTAGGAAACAACGAGCTGCCTGATAGTATTTCACAAACAACTTGTTAAGAGTAAAAGGTAAAGAAAGTTCTCAGTTTTCAGTTTCTAGATAAACCTTTTGTTACTATGATAGTGATCTCCTGAAGTGTAACATTTGAATTGCACTCAGCTTATGATGTTTAAGATTAACATCATAATGATTAAGTGCTTTGTCTCATTCCACCGAGTTGTATGATGAAATTATAAGTTAGTCACCTTTTTTCTGTGAAATTGATTGTTGTCGATATCGTTGCTTGTCATATGTGTAAATTCACTCTTGTAAATATTCTTTTTTAGTGACTTTCCAATTATTAGTAGTTGTATTCTTGTCGAAATTCTGTACGTTAACTCCGCCTCTACAAAGTATTGTTTCAGAGTTGTTATAGAACTGGAAACTCTTAGAGATAAACGTTGTCATCTAGTATGTTTGAGTGTTAATGGCTGGCTCTCATAGAGCCTAAACCCGAGTTGTATTCAACGTCGTGTAAATACGAAAGTGAAGTGTCTTCACTTTTCCAAATTTCTTTTGTGTACGTACGTAATTCTTTTCCACTTTTTATAACTTTTTGATATGTATGTACATGTACCTGAATTATTTTACCTTTTTTGTTATATCGATTACTAAGAGATTCATTTGCGTTAATTAAGAGGAAAATGGAAATGCAAATGTTGAAAACGTTTGTACAGAGAACATCGTACTGCTGTTCTTAGCAGCTAAAATAAAACATTAGCTTTAAATAAGAAAGAGAATAGCCACGTTTATATATGTACATAATCTAATTTCTACGTAACCGACTCCTTTTTGGAAGTTATACTTCATCATCAGTCCTGTTCGTCGAATGTTTTAAGATATTGAAATAAGTTTGTGTTTTAGTGTCTTGCACTTAATCAATCTCGACTTATAACTAAGCTTCTTGTACAGTTATTTATAGGTCTCCTTGTTTACTTAGTATAATGTGTAAGCAAGCGCCAAGACGACAGATTTGTTATTTTATTTAGATATGCATTAAGTGCTTGTAAGTGGTATGATTTAATTTACAAGAAAGTAATAAGAGTTCCTTTACATCCAGTATCATCAGTTATTTAAATGTTTTTCACTGAATTGATTTGTGACTGTTTTTTAAGTCTTCCCGTGTTTTATCGATGGCAAATATAATACGTGCTAATATTCCTGCTGATACGTTTTGCTCAATCAAACGACGAGCCGTTCACCTCATAACGCAATGGTGTTTATTCTGTTGTTTATCATAAATACATTCCGTTTAAATTTGTAGTATTTTTGCCCCCACCCCCACCCCCCACACAATGATTATGCGAAATATTGTTATGTAAGGTCGACTGTGTGTTTGGCAGCAACAGACCTCTTGTATTAGGTTAAGTATATATAATGCTTTGCACTGGTTTTGGTTAGAAAGGGTGTGCCATATATTTTTATTGTTTCTTATATTTATAATAAAAAATGGTGATAATGTTTTTAAAAAGTGTTTTAGTGTCTTTATACCTGTGTATGTATTTTCAAATTTTGTCGCTATGTAGTAAAAGCAAGTTCTGATGTGAAGGATCAACATGACTTAATTTGTGCATTTAGTTCATGTCCATGACATTATTTGTAGGTAATTTAGAAAAAATTGTCTTCAGAATTGGTGCAGCTTTAGCGAGTCTAAGAATAGTTGAGACCTCAAGGGAAAAAATCTGGGTTAGAACTTAGTAACTTATGGAACCATCGTAGCATAAACTTTTTAAAGAACAAGAGAAAATGTTTTGAATTAATTTGTAATAATACTATACTAAATTTTACACCGTAACTAAATATAGTATTATAATTCAAATTTTAGTTTTGCGAGCGCAAAAAATGCCATTATTTAATGTGTAATAGCTTAACATAGTATGGAGCCTCGACGTAAGAAGCAACTGATGTGTATGTATTCATGGTGATAGTATTGGGCACAGCTATGAGTGGTTTCCTAGGAGCAAGACTAAGTATTTGCTTTACTGTTATTACTTTTTTGTTTTCCATTTGTTTATTTTTAATTTTTTATAATGTTGTTTGTTGTTGAGGTGAAAGATTTGTATAGTCATCTAGAACACAATTCAGATGTAATTTTTCATTTTTAATAAAGTTTTTTTTTTTTTTCTTAACGAAGCGTGATTATTGATACTAAAGTAACTTTTAAGTGATTTTCAAATCAAAGTCCCTAATGACCAAGCATATTTTACACATTTATCTGAGGAAAGAAATTTATTGGCATAAAGCAATTGATAAAGATGTAGATGTTAGGCTGGTTTGCAACAAATTCTATGATCAAGTATTTCTATTCTTGAGTTAATGATGTGATTTTGTCCCCATCGTATTCATAGCAAATAAACATCTTACGCAAATACTAGTTGCTTACTTGTTCATGTAGTTTTACAGAACGTACTGTTCGTACTACAAACATGTCTGAAATGGAATGCATATTACAAACCTATTTACATAAATTCTTATTAAAAATTTCTTTGCACTATCGTGCAGTTCATTATTTGGTGGAGTTTCTAGGCTTTGTTTTAAGAAAATATTTCTTAATGTTCAAAGTATGATGGTCTACGTATGAATCACGAACACAATATATTGAAAGGGTATCATGTATATAGTAGTGGTGGTAAGATTATAAACATTTACAGGGATTTGTCAATACATTGCATTCTAATTAAGTAACACCGTTTTTATCTAGGAAAAGAAATTTCAAATTATCGGATGAAAGTTAAAGAAATTTGCTTTATGTTTATCAATGTTTGCATATGTATTTGTATATACAATGAGTATTTACTTAATACTTAACATTTAAATATATACCAAGTTTTGTCATTCTTTTGCAGACCTTTTTGCGAACAAAATCATGTTATAATTGTACATAGTAAAGTGTAAATTAGTTAAACTCTCATAGTAATCTCGCATTCTTAGTATTTTGCAAACATGTGGAGACTTGTTTAACTTCTGTCGTATTATAATATGTATTTGGCTAAAGATAGTGTGTTTCTTACGTAAAGAGAAGGTGTGACATTACTTTGGTATCTTTTTGAGAGAACTAGTGTATATTACCTATTTTTTGGATCGAAATCATCTAAAAATCTAATTTGTAATATGCGCGGAGAGTTTTCGCAAACACCAATATTTACCAGAAAATGTTCGCTATCATACTTTGTATTTACCATATTTCTGTTGATATTTCTAACGTTAATACCAAGATTACACCAAAGGTGGGAGAAAAATTAGAAATGAGACTTGAAGAGATAATTTCCTTATACAGCAGCAAGAACATAGGCGTTATTTTTTATTTTTCCCCGTTTGTCTTCAAAGTACACATTTTAGTTGATTTTATCATTGAAATTTCAGAACTTTTGGAATTATCTGTAGTTTTAGTTATAAGCTTACCTGTATTGACATTCTTAAGCTACTATGAAGAACTCGTGAATGTGGTTATTTGCCAGTTTATTGCAGTCACTGTATTACTGTTTACATCTTTCTTCAGTCACTTCTGCGGTAAACATAACTATTGTAGCTTTGCAGTCACAATGTTACAATTCCCACTTAAAAACAAATAACACTAAAAGGACATCGCCGTTGTCTTATCTGTCTACCGCATACTCATCCTTGCTGCTTTCCGAATTAGGCAATTATAGGCCCACATGATTTCGTAATTCCCTCCAAAAATAGGGATGTATAATATGCGCAGGTAAATATTATAAAACATTTATTTCCAGAAATATAATTTTTCAGTTGTACAAAAAGCACATCTTTACAGATGATACATCAACAACACTGAATTATGATAGTTTAGACTCAGATAATTATTATCATATCTAAAATTGTTTTACCGCACAATGGTACGTTAAGTAAGTAGTGTTTCCAGTCTCCATACTATTGCTGATAATTCCTGCCTTGACTGTTTTTCTAAATAGTATTCCTATGCTAACGAGTGAAGTTTGAATAATTTAATTTTGCTTACATTGTCACACTGGTACCTTGAACGCAGTAAACATTTTTAAAAACAATATATATTTATTTTGTTAGAAAAGAATGTAAAGTTTGCAAGTAGTAAGTTGAAATTAACACAATAATTGACAGCCGCCGTGATCATGACTCGAACTCGGATCTTCTAGTTGCTGGTTGGGTATGCTATAAATTACACCTCCACGCCATAATATATACGAGATCCAGTCCCGGTCACGGCTGCTGTCAATTGTTCTATGTTCATTTCAACGTTCACCGTACACAAGGTTATTTGTGAAAAGTAATAACAAGATGGTGAGTTCTTTCATTCTTCGATTTTCCATCGAAATGAAAAATCCAATACCATTCACTAGGCGGATAAACTTTGTCATTCATCGCTATTTAACATGTTATACATACTGTCGTTGCGAATTATTTGTACTCTTTGTTCACGAAAATTAGAATATCCTCACTTTCTAAACATAGTGGCTAATTAATTACGTTTTTCGTAATTCATGTCGTCTGATTTTCCGTTTATAATACCTTTTTCCTGATCGTTAAAATAGAACTCACAAAGATAATTAATACATCTGAATTCAGATGCCGTGGAGTTTATCGAGCATTACCCTCTCGGTTTAAAATCTTCTCAGTTACATTTGTTTCCTTCGAGAGACGCTTTAATTTCAAAACATATAATCTTATATTCTAATGAAGTAGATATGTTGCTTTCCTTAACAATTGCTTTCAAAACATTCGTTAAAGGGATTTTATGTTGCCCTATAGTATTGTATCAACAGTTCTGAAGTTAGAAAATGTTTAGGCGGAACTGCACAATTAAAAACCCATAAATTTATAATAATTAACCAATAGCAATATGTAAGAATGGTCACTAGTGGTGAATTGTTATTTAAAAACCAATATATTATCTAGTTCATATAAATTGTCACGACAAGAAAACAAGATCATGATGCTACTAACAATTCAGATTAAACTTATTGTCAGAATATATTTCCAAAATACTTGCGAGATTATTGCGTCTGTTCCTTCGTGAATTTGTGTGTCAATTTTCGAGGCTAGATTTGAATTATGCCGGAACTCTGTCTTAGCTCAACTTCAGCACTGTGTATAAATAATAATTCATGAATGAAAAATATAGTATTATTGACCAAGTTGAATATCACAAAATGTTGCCAAGCAAAAAGTGTTCTCTTTTATGCGAACAGTATGAATATGTAAAATAGACGAAATGCGAAAGGAAGTCTGTAAAATAATCGGAAATAAACAAGTATCAGGTACCAGTATTAATAAGGCAAGTAATAATTGCTTCGGTCTTGAAATGCAAGTCATTAACTTCGGGGGGAAAATCATGATTGCCGGTTAAAAATTTAAGTTCATCACCGTTGAATGTTTAAAAGTTAGCTAAATTAATTATGTGTTTCTTTGAAAATAAAACTCACCAAATTGATAACTTTCTAATATTTTGTAAAAGGAAGTTTTCTTCTTCTTAAAACTGTCACTAATATCTAAGAACATTTCCTTTCTCTTTCTTCGTTGGCATAAACAAAAATTGTCATAAATTATTACGATTACCTGAATGTGCAAATTTACCGAAATGGCCACTACATCCTGATATCTACTTTTGGTACTGTATTATAAAAGATAGATATGGGTCCCTGGCATGTAAACTTTCATTAACCTGAGAAACAGTTTATAAAGAAACACGAAGTACAAGTGGTAAAGTTGAAGCTACCATCTGTGAAATTAGTACATATATTTTTTTCTGGTTAAGAAATGTATCGGAGATATAGGATGAGGTTAAATTCCTTGAAGCCTTTATAACTTCAGGTACTTTCACCACCAATGTTTCTTACCACAGTGCGATTGGAGTAATAGCGCTTCGGGTTTTTATTGTTTGATGATCAGGCATCAAATCTTCGTCAATATCCCTAATTTTATTTTATGTTGTAAAATTTATTCTGAGTAATTTTACCCCACACAAAAATTGGTTTAAAGAGAGAAGAGAAGCGTGAAGGAAACTCTACGTATTCTTCCTCGTAATATATTGGCAGGAATAGAATTATTAGTCAACATAACTTTAACGGATCTTGAGGATAATTGGTATTGCGAAAGTAATTTACATATATTGAACATGTTGAGTTTGAACCCGATAAATGTAGCACTTCTGCTCGTAGGAGATCTCAAAATAAAATATAAGCAACCATATTATTATAGAATTAATTTTATCTTGTCAATCATACTACTCAAAAGCAAGCGAAAAATGTGTATCAGGTGCATACTACAATATTGTAAATATTTAACAATTTGATTTTATCACTTGTTAATTTTGGTAGTAATTTCCAATGTGAGACAGCAACAAAAGAATATTTTAAAAAAGAAAAAAGAATACGTAGTTCAATGAGGAATCATGGTTGTCAATTTGAAAAACGGAAGTTCGAACAGTTACTCCTTGCTTTGTGGTAAGAAACTCAGATTGATGAAAGTACTTTCACCTATGAAGCACGCTATATCTCCATTAAAAATAAAATAAAAGTAGACCTTTTGTTGAAAGATAGCCCATAGGAGGCTTTAGCCTGCCTGACGGTTTCCTTTTAAAAAGTCACGTGGATTGCGCAGTCACTCTCAATTGTAGCTTTTTCTAGCTTTCAAAACCGATATTGATTCATAACTGAAATTGAGCCGTGGATCGAAGGCGGTAGCGCTAGAATCCATAAGTACTCCAGTTAGGTTTCTTAATTTGGAAAAATACCTGTAAACTTCACTACTTGTACTCTTTTTCACAAATAAAAGTGATTATGGGATTTGTTTCTCTGCTTGGTGAGGGTTACGTGTACGATCACATGATAGTATTATTGCTGAATATAAAATTCAACTGTATACCGGGACGGGCGTAAGCCATAGTGCTGTTACCATTACCGCCTATACGATTAATTTTATCGTATCAACTACATACGGTCCCCCTTACCTAGTTATCCTATCCCAAGTATATCTGGAGTTACGTTTAAAAATTAAGAATTAGTTTCTCAAACTATACGCAAAGCGCTGACGTAAGAATTTTCGTGCACTGTATCCTACAATGATTTTTTTTATGAGCTTTTCATTTTTAATAAGTATCTTTGTCATTTGTGTATTACCAGTACTATATATTTTCTCTGGATGTTTTTCATGTGATAGGTATGTCAAAACCTGGTTCTCCAACCCAGGTACGAATGCTTTGACATACGCATCTGGGAAGTTGAACCCTTATGTAAACCGGTGACTGCTTGCATAGCAAGGACTTTCCCCTTGATAGTCGAATTTCTAGCCTTGTTATCTTTGCAGTACTCTTCTCTCGGTCTCTCTTATTCCCCTGCATTTCGTAGGATCAAAGTGTACTGGAATGAGAACATGTACAGTTTCACAAATCACCCCAAAATCGCACTAAAGTATAAAGCAATACTACTGACTGACCAAACTATATGGCAGCTTATTGGACAAAGAATATAACCACAGCTGTTTCGGTTAGGAGCAAGAAGGTAAATAGGGAAAACTATATCGAAAGAGTAGAAATCGCTTCATTGAAGTGTTGTCAAGTAGAATAGATAAAGTAATCTTTCAGTATTTTTGCGTGTACAAAAATAATTGTTTCCAAATAATGAAGTGAAGAAATACTTGGATATATATATATATATAGATATATATATTTAATTGTGTTCAAATTTGTGTGTGCTACGTGCTTGATTGATACAAATGTCATATTTAAAGTTTATACTCGCTTACTAACTTCTACGGCATTTGGAGTTGGTTCATATTATAGGCCATTAGTTTTCAATTATTATTACACAGCAGTTTCTTTTCATAATTTTTTTAAAAAAAGGTCTCTGTGTGCGCTTCTCTGCTCTAGTGCATTTGGTGCTTTATTGCTCTTATATACAGATGAGTTTAATGATGTACATTGGACTTCAGTCTTGTTTTCGTAAAGAACAGGATGTTTCTATTCTTTAGTTTTCATTGTTGCTGTAAGGTTTACTAGAATACTTGCAAACATTTTTGACATATTTGTTATTTTCTTTGAGTTAGTCAGATTTAAATATAAGTGTAACGTATATTTGCACAAATATGACGTTTGTAAGAGCAATTCTAATAACTTTTTTTTTTATATTTACCTTACTTTAGAAAGAAATCTATATCTTTCTGTGTTACACGACTCAGTTGTGTTGTGAGTACTCCAGTGAGAAATTTGCGACACCTCTTAATACTGTTAATTGATAAAACCGGAAGTGACTGCTTAGATTTTCCAGCTTTGAAACTAGTATATAATAAGTACATCATCCTGCTGCTCGTACAAATAAACTGTTTTCCAATGCTATTTCCTTTGTCTGTGCGCTCGTTTCCATCAGTATGTTCGATTTTTAGAGAGGATGGTCGGGATTTCCTCTTCGCGAAATTTTTCCCAAGATGCCTTGTCTGAAATACGGCATTCTCTCTGGAAATGAAACAAATCGGACTCTATTCATCAGTACATTAATACTATTTTCTGAAACTTTCGAACATGTGCGATTTTTTTTGCGCGAGTTATTGATCACTGAAAATTTACATGTTAATCATATGGAACTATAATAACCAAGAACAGGTTGGCATCAAGAAGGCCACATCTTCCGACGTGTCTTGTCTTGACCGAGGAGTTCCGGTGAACTGAACTGAAGGTGACTCTTGTTAATAGGCGAGCTTTTGTCCAAGTCCTGACTCCATCACTACCAAAAACTTCTACAGTGTATGTTCTTTGTGGATACGTACTATTCAAGGCAATGGAGGGCTAGGGTCCGTACCTCCGGTACCGTATGAGATGGAGATCCGATATTTTGGGAGGTCGTTGACCTCCGGGGGTCACCCCCACCAGAAATGTTTTCGGTCCAGAATTTGAATGTCACTTACAATTTCCGACAATCCCCTCCCCGAGAATTTTTTAAAATATTTTTCCAAAAACCTTGTTTTTGGAAAGATGTGAAAACATTTACTGACGAGAGACTGACGATGACCATTCTTCTTAGACGACGTTTACCCCCTCCCCCCGACAAATTTTCTGAGGATTAAAAAAATCCTCTTCTTTTTTTTTCCTTTCCTTAGTTTTGACAATATCTGCAGTACCGGGGTGACCTTTTTGTTTCTCCATTTAATTATTATAAACTTAAACTTATCTTAAGTGTAGTAAGTGATTTCGTGTGCGCGAACGAATGAACTATGGCGGAAAAGTTTGATCTTTCTGACTTTACTAGCAAAATTCGAAAAAGAATTTAAGGAAGATTGCGAGCCATCCTCTAATAACCCGTTTTCGTTAAGATAGCAAGAAAAAATTAAAAATAAGCTAATTAACACCGGCACGCCCAGCCCAACCAGAGAAGAAAGAAGCTTAAGACAAAATCACGTGGATGAAATATATGTAGAGTGGGATAAATTGCAACAAAAAAACTCTCCGAACACTAAGAGCATTAAGGAAAGGGGCAGACGGAGAGGAGACGGATTCTCAGACTGAGCAAGATGAGTATCCAGGAAAAGAATGGGAACACCGGAAGAAGAAGAAAGAGCCAAGACACAAATAGGAAAAGGAAAATGAAGGGCTTAGGATAAGAAATGCTTCTTTGGAAGGAAGAATAGAGGAGTTAGAAAAAAAACCTTGAAGAAGTTGGAAAGCGAAAACAGCAGGCTGAAAGAATTTGAGACAAAATTAGCAATATTGTAAACAAGAGTTGAGGAAAGGGATCGGGAATATTACGTGCGTAGTTGCGTCCTCTACTATGAAGATGCAAAATTCTCAGATGTTTTAGTATATCAGAAAGATATCAGATTTTTTAACCTAAGTGTGTTAACAGTGTTAGATATTTAGGAATATATGAAATAAAAACAGTAAAAATGTCAGTACCGTTGTACTTAAAAGTGAAACTACATCCGTAAAGAACGGTGCCTTTGACATTGAAATTTGTCTGACTTTATGAACAAGTGTGAAATTAAAAAAAAAGAGTAAACTATGTAATATTTATACATGTTTACGTAAGTGTTGATTGTAGACCCCGTGAATTTACCAAGAGTACTTTGTAATTATTTATTTTGTACATCCGGAGTTTCTCCACGATATGGCGCACCTAATCATGGAAACTAAAGTACTGGAGAGAGAGAGCCGCATAACGAAAGTGAAAGTGTATACAGAAAAGTAATAGAACGAGTAGATAGGTAGGAAATGAGAACGTACACGTGTATTGGTCATGTTTTGGTCGATACAGTTATTGCCATCCTGCATACGTTCTTGTTTTCTAGCCGTCTATTCTATCTATTACTTATCTGTACATTTTTTCTTTATATCCACCTTTGTCTCAACTTTTCCAGGATTATGCTGCGTGATATCGCTGAGAAACATCGGATGTGCAACATAAATAAAGAAGTATTTTTGGCAAGTTCACTGTCAACACTCACGTAAGTAGCACATATATAGTGAAAAATATGCCCCCACGCACCAGTGTCTATATTTAAAATATGTGGTGTTTTATTTTTCTTGTGTGATTCAATTTTGAACAGTTGTGTACAAAAGAACGGAACTATTTTCAACTTTAAACTCGAGTCGATGGACGGGGAGAAAAGATTTGAAGTGCTGTAAAGTACTTGGATTATAAAATAGTTACCCCCATCTTGTGTCGAAAAAAGACAAATGAATGAGAATGCATAAATCCTCTTTGAATAGAACATAAATGTCTCCTTTCTATTGTAGTTACACATCAGACTGAACGATGTCTTTCATCGTTTCATTCTTTAAGCGATACATAAAGAACAAGACCCATTATTTAGTTATTCCGGTAATGACTTAAGAAAAAAAAACTTTGTGTTTTATCATAGTGATATTTATTAATTCTTATAAACAGCAATACCAGTAAGCGAGTGAATAGATGCTTCGTATATTTCCATGTACGCCTGCCCGAAATTCTCGGTGAACTACGTAACTACGAGGGGCGTTCAATAAGTTAGAAAAACAAATTATTTTGGGTAGATTTTTTTTATTTTTCAACACAATCTCCCCTTAGCTCGATACACTTTTCTCAGAGTTTCTCCAGTTTTTTTAAGTCGTCCAAAAGTGGGATTTCGGAAGGTCCTCAAAATAGGCATCTCTTTGATCGATGACCTCGTTGGATATGAATCTTTTTCCGCCGAGCCATTTTTTCAAGTTCGGAAATTTAAAAAAAAAAAAAATCTAATAATTCGAACTTTTAATTACATAATTTGCGCCATTGAAACTGCGACCACACGAGTGCCTTTATTCTCCACTGAAAGCAAATGCAGCACCCATCGTGCCGAGAATTTTTCACACCCAATTTTTCATGCAAAATTGAAAATAACTTTTGATATACCTGTGACCTCAACTATTTCGCGCACTTTGATTCGTCGATCACTCAAAACCATATCGTGGATTTTTTAAATCATTTCGGAGGAAGTCCCGAACGATGTTTATTTGTGGATGTACGGCCACATTTAAACTCATTTACTCAATTGCAAACAGCTGCAAACACAGGAGCAGATTTGCCATGAACTTCATCCAGTTCGGCTTTGATCTCTTACGGTTTTAAGCCTTTTAAATAGAAGTGTTTAATCACTGCACGAAACTCATTTTTTTTTTCTATTTTCTTTCTATATAATCAAAAGTTTGTTACAATGGAAATGAAACCACGTAATGAATATAGCTGAAACTTTAATAGCAGTCTAGCGAGATATGACTCTTACTAAGAGCAAACCTCTTTCGATTCTACGAGTGCCATCTCGTGAATTTTCTAAGGACTTGTTGAACGCCCCTTGTATGTTTGATTCGTTAGGTTTCTTTCATTAATATTAACTAATTGATTGAAGTGTACTAGTAATTTGACTTAAGGTTTTGTGCTTACTAAGACTTGTAAAACTTCATTTTAGTATATATATTTTTGTCTTGGATTGCACAGTGTAATTTCAAATAAGAGTAGTAGAAGAATATCTTACCATATGACTCGAAATGTAGCCTAATTGAAAGCAGACTACTGGAAAATAATTTGTTATACGTCTGCTTCTTTATAACACATGTGACAGAAAATACGTAAAATGAATCGTATTTGATGATAATATTTTCATTAGGACGTACCTTCAAATTTGAGTTCACATCTGTATATATGTTCGTGTGTTTTCGTTCTATGAATATTTAGCCCCGTGTGTAATTTTTTTCAGTGATTATAATTTACTGAGTAATTGTCATAAGGAGTACAAGTCACTTTTAACAACTTTCGAGAAAAAAACAACTTGTTCGTGGCCAAGAAACAACCAATGTACAGTAAAACCGTATTAGAATTAACTATTGACAATCTTAATTTGGTTTCTTTTATTACTTGGTCCAATATTTTTTTTTTTTTTCTCGAAAATTATTGGAAGTAATTTGGGGACCGTTTTTACATTCACCCCTTCAATTGCACCAGAAATAAGATCTCAAGTTCAAATTAGTGATTTCTATGTACTTTCTTTCATGACTAGTGCCACGAAGTATTTGATTATAACTGTTCAAAAGAAAGTTGATACTGGAGTATCCATGTTAACATAAGAAGGCTTCCTATCAAGATATCCACAAGGGGTCGTTCAAGAATTAGGTAAGCATTTAAGATAGGAGGATCAAGATTTGCTTAGTTTTGCTGACAGTTTGGAGGGGGAATCAGAGCAATGGTTACAAGATTCGCTTAAAAACATATTAGTGTAGATTTAAACCATTTTTTGGACTTGAAATTTGACAACGCACAAGGGTGTCTACCTATTTTTGTTTAGAAGAAGAAGGGAATCTAAAATGACTAAACATGTGCTTACGTAATTCTTTAACGACCCGCTAAGGTGAAATTCAATCAGCTTTAATTATTAATATTATTGGCCAAGTATCGAAACACCTTAGGGGAGAGTGCATGTGCAAGTTTATCTCTCTCTCTCTCTTTTTTCCCCTCAATTTAAAGAAGAAAGGTGGCTACGAATTATATGAACTACATTGAAAGATAATTTGCACTAATTTAAACCGTGCCTCCAATGCTGTTAGTAAAAGTATATCTTTCATTTCGTGATGAAATGTAAATTCGATTCCTGTGTACTTTCTAATGCTTTTCTTGGCACTTGACAGTTGCTTCTACCCATTGTTACTTGTCTATTGCAAGATTAAAACTTTTAACCATCTGTTGTACCGTATATGATCCTCAGTGTTCCTCGTCGTTTTTGAGTAAGTCTAGGAACAATCAATAAATTAACATTCTTGTGAACTCAAGCTGATGCCCGTACAGAGTTAATTTTGTTGTGTGTCACCTTTTAGTATTTACAAGTAGTAATGTAAGGTACAAATTATACTATGTGACCTTGTCACTTTTGAAATCAGTCTACCTATCACGACCACAAAAGGTAAAAAGAACTTTTGTAGTACTACCTGTTGGTAGGTTTCTACGTTGTGATTGATACTGAATGCAACGATTAAGGTGGTCCAGATTATTACCATTATAAGATAAGATAAAATTGGTAGTAATATTACCATTATACTCATTGTTGCTTTAGATTTAAAATGGAATCCCTTAATTGGCACGAGGTTAGAGAAGTTTGAGTATTTGGTAGCTTTTACTCACACAAAGAGAATCACTTTGTGTTTAAAATATTTCCTAATCTTGGTCTTTCACTAGATGTAATTTTAATGTATAATGTGGTATCTCACCTCAGAATTTCTGTATAAGGTGAGTAAATACTTTAATATGAGAGTGTTTGTTAAATGTTTTCATAAAATTATTGTATCTGATATTGCAAGTTACAGATTTTGTAACTTGGGGAAACGCACAAATATATAAAAATAACATGTATATACAAAATAATTTATGATGAGCGAGAATTACTTGAACGTAAATATGTGTTTTTGTGCACATTTATGTGGTGATAATAAATTATCTATCTATATATATAATTACATCTGTCACACTTTTCGTTTATTTGTATAACTGTCGTTTCCTTACCACTTAAGAAATTTGAAATTTTGTCTTCACAGTTATTCAATGACATCTATTAACATAAAAGAAAACATGTGGTTCTAAACCGAAAAAAAATCACATATTCATTGAGTAAAAGCACGATTAATTCGTGCTAGTACGCTCTAACAAGGAACACTCGCCAGGCGTCAGTCAGAACCCGATTTTGTCATCACACCCTCCAGCATGTTTCACCTCCTGTCCAATATCCATTAATAGCCATTTGCTTTCAATATATGTAACAGTTTATCAAAGAAAAGGCGTTTTCCGTACTCTGTATCGATTTACTTGCTCTCTACATTTTATCTTTCTTGGGTTCCCCTATCTTTATTTGTTAACGACAGCACCTATAATTTTGACTGAAGGTTTACCTAGGCACTGTACCTACACCCGAATTTTCATTAAAATCGAGCTCTGACACCTGGCTAATGATCCTTGTAAGTCATGTAAACTTAGACACTCACCTCAGCAATCTAATGCAGGTAAAGGTATCCCCTGTGCGATGCGCACGTGCTGTGAACGGCCCACAGTAAAGTATTTGACCTCAAATCAACGCCAAAATTATTAACTTTTGAGCGAAACGTCCGATTTTGATAAAATTTGGAAGAGACATGTAAAGTAACATTATCCAAATCGAATTGATGAACCAGAAAATTCGACCATCCGAAGGGGAGGGGGGACACTTTCTCCCCCAGAAATGGGGTTTTAAATTTTCACCATTTATTAAATTATGTAATGTATGATTACACCATTGGGAAGAGCTAAAAAAAATTAGTATTTTGACTTTTTATACTACATCAATTGGTTCCCGAGAAATGAAAGTTCTAAACACACTGTGTTGTCCAATGTTTATGCAAATATCCAGTGTTTAAAGTGAGCCGGAACGGCGCACAGTGGTCGGAAACTGGGGAAAAGCGGTCAAAAATCGATTTTGTCAACGTCGCCGCCTATAAAATCGGTATTTATATTTGTATGTATCTCTCCTGCTTCCAAACCCAGAGTTTCAGGACATGGGAATAGTTTCGCTATCCAGAAAATGCATGGAAACATGAACAAATAAAAGTGCCGAAAAACAGGTAAAAAATGAACAAAACAATATATGTTTAAACCAGTTATATCGTTTCTGAGGTCGATGAAAGCGGTTGGATAGTACATTGGACTCAATTACTGTGTGTTTAGTGAAGAGTTTTATTTGTTATCCATTGTCATATCATTTATATGATAGATTCGTTAGTGTTACCGAAAAGTTATATATACGCTGATGTTAGTAGCTCTGCAGTCTAAGCTTATCCTTGCTTATCTGCAAAATAGGTTGTATTGAGTTGACCATGAGTAGTACAAATTTTGAGCATTGAAAGTAGCCGCATCCAAGTGCAGCTGGAGGACTCAGCCCTATCTAACTGCAAATGCGTGATGGATGAGTAATGATGATATGATCGCAATCGAGATCAGCTATCTGAACCTGAGAAAGAGAAAAGGCATATTGTCTTGTACGTAATTTGGATTTCGATTGGTCTTGTACGATTGGTATTTCATGCCTTCTTCCCTGCATATGATATTAATTCTTGGAAAAACCTTAATCGACGCAACCATCTTGCCAATCGGGTGGATGTCTGAAGAAGCCAAAGAGGAGAGAAATAAAGATTTTAAGCACTCGATGCTGCACAATAGTCGCAAGTGTTCCGGCGTTTCAACTAACGAGGATGATTTACAACCTTCTGATATCTTCAGACCCGTTTATTACTGGGTATGCGACCTCAGTGGACTGCTTCTCCTCAACTTGAACTGGTCGAAGACGTGAAGCAAATGTCTCTACCACGTGGAACTATTGATGATAATGGCGTAAATGACGATTCAATGGATTTGGACTAATCATTACAAAGGATATGATAACACTAAGGTAAGAAGTACCACCTTAGGTACTTGGAATTTCTACTTTTATTGGCATTTATAGCTGCATATCTTTACTTGTTAGGTTACTTTAATATTGGTCATCTGACTACTTTGTTGGTTTTTATTCATTGTGTAAGTAGTACGCATCACATTTACCCAGGGGTGGATTTCGGTTTCATTTCTTGACCTGGCCCACTGCTTCGAAGGGGTACATTTTTGGGGCAGTACAACGATTCATTACAGAATAATAATAATAATTATTATTATTATTTGTTCCGCTATGCGTTTGGAAACTTTTGGCCTACCCCGGCGAGGCCAGTACAAGGCCGAAATCCGCCCCTGCGCTCTTAAGCTTCCCCAGAAATTAAGCTCTGATTCTAACAGACATTTAAAATCACTTACATATATGAGTAGCTTACTCTTCGTATCTTGTTTTTCATATCTGCCAATGGACTAGACACTTAGAAGTTCAATTATTTCCTGCTGAGAAAAAAGCTGAACAATGGATTAAATTTGGACTCCGCTGAGCAACACACTTCACCCGAAGAGGCGATATGACCGAAATCCAGAAAGAAGTTATAAAAATTATGCCAGCATGGTTATAATGATTTTCTATCAAACTAAATTTCTCGTAAGACAAGTATTTTTACACTTACGCGATTTCTTTTTAGTTGTAACTGATAAGATTTTTCCCTTTCATATTGTTCCATATTTTTTTTATTATCGCTTCGAGGACCACTCTGCTGGAAATACATTTGTGCAGGAGCATTTTGTTTCATTTTCTCGTGTAAAATTTGAAGTTACGACTTTTTACCTTTCGATATGTACAGGGTGTTGCAAAATAACACAAACAAAACTATTTCACGGGATTCCTGCCATTAAAATTTAAAAAAATGATAAATGCTTTATTTCGATGATATAGACTTCCAAAAGCGTGGGAAAATAAGCTCGAGCTTGATATTTCCAATACCACTAACAGAAGAATTGAGGCTTCGTGGTACCCTAAAATACTTCAATATATTTCAAAAGTGAAAATCCGGGGCGCTACCAATTTACGAAACTCTTTGAAATGTGCAAAATAAAAAGTTAAACACTTCAATGTACTTCCTTGTGTTAAAAACTATGTCAATTTTATGCCCAATACTGACGCCGCTCAGCCTGTGTCGAGGATATAGAGACAGCACAAAATGGTCACTATTGTTGTCGGAAACGAACAACAAAAAGAGAGTTTATTAGTCTTGTATTTAGCTACCTACTTGGCGCTTTTCTTGTGAAAAAAATATTTAAGGCCAATAAATGATTTTGAATGAACTTCTGAATGGTGTGGAATATGACAGGAATACGAAGGGGAAAAAATGTGCCTTCTTTTCCATTTGACACTCATCCGTCCTGCCCTAAACTGCCTTTGGCAATGGGAGAAGCACTGCATTATGACACCGACTGGGTTGTATTTTTCGGGAGAAAATTCAGCTTGGTTTTGTTCATACAACTTCATTTCTTTCCATTCATTATTTACAAACTGGGGAAAGGCTCTTCAACTTCAGCAACCACAAACCTTACGCGGTCATAAAATTCTTTATGTATACGGTAGTTGTGGCAGTGCTAGCAGCATTTTGTCCTGTTCTCTCACGATCTTATCACTTACATCTCTTTTTTTTTTGGTTCAGATGTATATATTTGAAGGTCGACGATTGACAACGTATTGCGAAATTAATCGCTTACATGGAGAGGCCGAGAGAGGGCAAAAGAAGTTAGTGAACGTCGAAGGAACCTCCGAAGTCCGAATTGTCATTTGCTTTCAGCGAGTTTATGATAATAAAAGGGGGGTGGGAAAGTGAAGACATTTTACAGAGGCCTCTTTCTTTTGTAACGGGATTATAAATGTTGGCTGCTTGTCTAGGGTGAAAAATTCTTCCAGCTTCTGCGAGATTGAATGCACGTGTGGTTCTAACCATCGTTCCCAAGCACTGAACTGAAAAATATAATAAACTTTCCATTTCATTATGAATGTGAAATTTTCATATTTTGAATCGTCACTTACTGAGCATGTACGGATAAGTGGAATGTTATGGATGATTCGTGTAACTGATTCATTTTTTAGAACAAGTATGAAAACACTATTTGAAATATTACACCCCCAAAAGGGGATGTTTGCAATAATGCATCAGGGGGTGCTGTGGGTGTCCTTAAGGGAGTGTGGATAAATCACTGGCTTAAATTGCATGTGGGAGATCATAATAGGACAAGGTTTCTTGCAAGAGGGGCCGAGAATTCTAGTTATTCATGGTAGTGGGACCCCCAAAACTTGTAAAGGCCTTTAGGATAGTGATCAAGGGCCTGTTTCACGAAAGTACTTGTCAATTTTTCACTCTTCGGTTTCCATTTCCAGAGGACTGTCACAAGACCGCCAACCTTCCACAACAATATTTATGTGTACTGTCGTTTGGTTGCCTAGTTTTAGGAGTCAAAAGTTTACTAACAATTGAATATTGCCTAGTATATTCACACTCCTTGCACAAAATGATAGAACAGTGACTGAATGAGAACAAGGGTTTGTGGCGGAAGGTAAGCGCTCTTGAGTTCCGGAAATGCAAACTAAAGAGTGAAAAGTTGGCAAGTACGTTCGTGAAACAGGCCCCAGGTCTCAAAATACAAAGTTTTAATAAAGTAAATATTGCGCCTTAAAAGAGTATGAATGTATTAAAGCCTTGTGCATTTATCATTAAACATTACAGCCCCCTTCTAGCGATTTGTAAGGCCCTACAGACACAGTAGGCCTGCTGAGATTACAACACTAAAGGTGCAGTTTCGTTTAGGCGATGGTCGTATGCAATGACCGCATTCAGTGAATACGTGCAACGGAAGCATGTAGTGGGGTAGTTTCTTTTGTGCATTTAGCGCGTGCGCGACGCCATAGTATATCTATACAGTCATATGATTTACTTTTCGTGCATTACAAGTTTTAAGATCTTTCTGTAAACAACATTTTTACAGTTTCAGAATTTTACACATGATTACAAACAACTATAATAATAATATAAACAGCATTTTAAATTAAACTCAACTTACGTTCAATATCAAACAATACTGTTACTTCAAGCTGCTGTAAAACTCTGCTGCCATCTATTGAGCTCCAAACCTACTACATCTGTGTATGCATTCTCGTTATTTCGGATTTTACCAACAATTTTATAGTATTTTCGTGCATTCTTGACGTAGCTTTTCATTCTCATCTCTGCTGAAGTTCATATTTGGCACAAAATAGTTCCAAATTCAAAGAAAACACGAATAAAAACTGCTCAACACTCTACAACGCATGCGATAGCTGCAGCTTGACTCCTCTCCGAAGGAGTCGTTGCAACAGTTGCTAGCGACACAATGCGTCCGACGCGCAAACCAAACCGGCTTCATTGATTTCCATTCAA